>PVKS010006080.1:0-80733 GCA_004027875.1 Aplodontia rufa
AGGTCCTTGGCATGTCTTTCATAGGTTACTTGTTGGCTCCATTGAACGTGATTGAACGTGTGTTTTATTCCAATATCTGAGGAGCGTTGGTTAAAAACAAGTTACCAGAAACCACAGATATGCCACATAACAAATGTGTGGATTCAAGTGGATAGTCTTTTATTTTTCTTTCTTTCTTTTTTTTTTAAGAGAAAGAGAAATCAATTTTATTTAGTTTCTTATGTGACCTTCATTGCTCCAACACTTTGTTGTGTATATGGTGCTGGGGTTCAAACTTGCATTCTTGTGCATGCAAGGCAAACGCCACAACCACTGAGCCACCGGTGGCTCCAGCCCCATGGACAGTCTTTTCTACAGGCTATTATGTGGTTGTTAAAAATTGGAAACAGCACAATTGCTAACAGTTGAAGAAGTAAATATATCAATATAACCAATACTTACCATAAATAGTGTATATAAAAAGATTAGTGTGTGGAAAGCATGTAAGAGTTACAAAAAGTGAAACATGAAACAGCATATAAATATAACTGTAGAGACTCAAGTCATTAAGAATTAGAAGAAACACTGGAATAAAACAGTGTTTTATCAGAAAACTAGAACAAAGTGACAGTTTAAGACTACCATTTTGTTTTAACTTTTATATTTTTTAATTTGTATATAGAATATGTTATTCTAACAAAAATGCTATTAAGTATATGGGATTTTTTTTCTCCAAAATGAGTTTCTTATCGAAAAATTCTCCATCAAATGCTTTAAATCCTTTAATTCTGCCCCTGGGTATTCCTAAGTCCATTCTTCCTTTTCACTTCCTCATCCTTATTTATACCCCTCGAACATGGTTTGTCTATGGCTGCACTGTGGGAAACTTTGGGCCAGATAATCCTTGTTGTGGGGACTGTCCTGTATATTACAGGACGTTTTAGCACCATCTCTGGCCTTTACCCACTAGCTACCAGTAGCCCTTCCTCCCCAGCTATACCAACCAGAAATGGCCAAATGTGCCTTTGGGGGGAAAATGGTCCCATCTTGAGAACTATTGCTGAAAAGTACTGAGCACTAAAATTTAACTTCTTTAGCATAATCTACTATGTAAAAATAGCCTCAATATGAATAAATAATGTTCCTATTATTGGATATTTGTTTAATAAGGAAAACATAACTGGAATCAGAGTATAACTTCAAAGTCTCTCGAGACTTTAAGTCTAGTTTGTGTGCCCCTTATGCTAATCCAAAGGAAATTTTGGCTTTAACAAAAGTATGCCTGGTATTTAAGCAATTCATAACTGGGTAGGCAGACTATCTCATATGTGGGGTCACCTGGCCATCTAGCACCCCCCAGCCTACTTTCTTTCTGTGAATAATATCAAAATCTGAAAATTTTACTGATTCTTTTTAACATGGTTCTTTGATTTTTCTTTTGTATATATCAGTTTTAGATTGATTATAAGTGCCTTAGAATACAACAATCTACAATTCAGATAATTTGTTTGGCAAGTTTTGGGCATGCCATCTGATGGATACTAATTCTTCTGAACCTAAAATAGGGGCAGCAGATAACTTGCCATCCCCGCCTTCTTGGTCTTGTAGCTGCCACGGGCCGTGGGTACTCAGACATTGAGTGGTGCTGGTCTCCTCAAGATGTTCAACAAAGCCACAGATGCAGTCAGCAAAATGACCATCAAGATGAATGAATCAGATATTGTGAGTAGCCCTGTGCCTCTCACCTCCCTTTCCCCTCAGACTTATTGATCAGAAATCTTGAGAATTCCTGAAATTTCTGAGATTAGACTTTTTTTTTTCAATCAAACAATTTTAAAATGGTTCAGTCTCTTTAAAAAAACAAACAAACTGCTAAAGAAAGACTGCTCTGCTCCTATACAAGTAACCTGCATTGAAGCTCCGGCCTTGTGTTTCAGTGGTTTGAAGAGAAGCTCCAAGAAGTTGAGTGTGAGGAACAGCGACTAAGGAAACTCCATGCTGTGGTAGAAACTCTAGTAAACCACAGGAAAGGTAATCATCCCTGCAGTGCACTTGGACCTGGGGAATATTGTCTCCAGTAAGCTGGAGATGGGAGGGCATGCTGTTCCCAAGCCTCTCAGGCATCTAAGTTGAAATTCTTAGCCCACCTGGTCCTTGATGTTCTGATCAAAAAGATAAGCCCTGTATCTCCTGGCAGGAAATGTGACTCAGCCACTGTGGGCATTGGACTTTCTACCTGGGAGAGGTGCAGGGAAGCTGTCCCAGATACATATTGACCCTAGGGTGAGGGCTTTTTGTTGATATGATTTGAGTTGGTGGCTTATATCCAATAGAAAGTTACACATGCTTTAACATGGTTGTACCAGCCATGGCAATGCAGGGAAAAACATATGTCTCCTAACTCTCTTCATCTTTCTTTGGTAAGAGTTGTTTAAGAACTAATGAAATTTTCTAAGTTTGGAAAGATTTCCTTTTCTGCCTTAAACATTTTGATAATTAGAAATCTAAAAGACAGACCATTAGCATAAGACTAGTGTAAGGACTGGCAAACTATGACCTGGCCTATGGACCACGTTCACTTTTACATATATGAAGGGAGGACTGGGGAGAGAAAAGAACATGCTGCAAGACCATGAGTGGTCTACAGAACCTAATATAGCTAGTCCTTTGCAGAAAAAGTTTGCCCTTTTCTAGAGCATGTAAGACTATGCAGTATGTATCTTCCATGCAAACAGGTTATAATTCATGAGATTTAACATGAAAAAAAATATATCATTTACCAGGCATAATGATGCACACCTGTAATCCCAGTAGCTTGGGAAGCTGGGGCAGGAGGATCACAGGTTGAAAGCCAGCCTCAGCAATTTAGCAAGGCCTTAAGCAACTTAACAAGACCTTGCCTCAAAAAAAGGGCTAGGGATGTGACTCAGTGGTTAAGTGCCTCTAGATTCAATCCCAGGTACCAAAAATAAACATATAAGCATTATTCCTTTGGCTTGTTTGTATTAACTCGCTGTTGGTTCTCCAGGATTACTGAAGTTGTTTCCTTCAGGTAGGCCCACCTGGTGGAATGTATGTCAGAAGATGCCTCTCCCTCCTGCTCCTGTGAGCAGGCCACTTTCCTTTCATTTTTTTTTCTTTCTTTCTTTTTTTTTCTCAAGAGAGAGGGAGAGAATGAGAGAAAGAGAGAGAGAAGAGAATCAATTTTGTTTATTTTTCCATTTGGCCTTTGTTTCTCTGACAAACTGGGGTTTGAACCCAGTTCCTCATGCAAGCTAAGCAAGTGCTCCAACCCCTGAGCCACCACTCCAGCCCCTTCTTTCACTTTCTGAATATGTTTGAATATATTGTAGATAACTGGATTATAGAGCCCTTATTTGCTGGATATGCAGGGAGAATCATTGCTAAGACATGCTATGCAAGTCCTGCTGACTTGTCCCTTTTCCTTGTGAGATCTGAGGGGCCTCTGTTCTCTTTTCCTTCTTTCAGAGCTAGCATTGCACACAGCCCAGTTTGCAAAGAGTCTAGCCATGCTTGGGAGCTCTGAAGACAACACAGCATTGTCACGGGCACTCTCCCAGCTGGCTGAAGTGGAAGAAAAAATTGAGCAGCTCCACCAGGAACAGGCCAACAGTGACTTCTTCCTCCTTGCTGAGCTCCTGAGTGACTACATTCGCCTCCTGGCCATAGTCCGCGTAAGCTTCTGTTTCTTTTCCTCTTTCTCCTCCCCTAAATTGATCTTTTCTTTGCTCTTCCCTATCCCAAGAAAGTTCCATCTCATTACAGCTTATAAATAGGTATACCTTTTTCTGTTCTTAGTATCCTACCAACCAAACGATCTCTTTAACTGTTAGTCATTTATCACTGAGTTATTTTGAGGTCTACAGCTAGTTTCTTAGATAAATTTGGGGAGAAGACCACGTTTGAATTTCCAAATAGGCTCTCCCCCTATTGCTGAAGGACTGTGCTCCTTCCTTCAAGCAAGGCTTACCACAGACCTTTCATCTTGGCTCTCTGTAGCAGTGACTTCCTCAGTCCTCTGGTCTTTGCCTCTTTAACAGCAAGCGGCGGCTTTGCCCTGATAAGAGCTCTTGCTGGCTTCCACTTGTCCCTCCAATGTGGGCAGTCAGGTAACTACACAGAACTGGCTTGGCATTGCATGGAGGCGTATGGTCAAGTGTCTGAGAGAGCGTGCCACCAGAGCCCTCCCTTGTGCTGTGCTGACCACACTATAACAACACTGCAGCCTGCCCCTCAGGTCAAACATTTTACCTTTTCTCTTCTAGGTGACATGGGCAGTCTGGTTTCCCATGAGCAGTTAGGGAAGCTTGACTGGGCAGTGGCATTAGCTCTCGCATGGCCTCCCTGAAACAGAGCAAAGAACCAAGAGGGAGTCTTGTGCCTACCCTATAAGGAAGGGCCTGATTCAATTTGGGATCAGAATGTGTGGGCCTCTGAGTTGGAATGGTGCCACCCCTGGCTCCCTGTCCCCAACCTAGCTCCCACTAGGGAGCTTCTGCGTTCTGTCAAGATCTGAGCTGCTTTTAGGGCTCTCACTTCCTCCACAGTAGAGTTGCTTAATATAGCCTGTGAGATTGCTCATTGTCCTCCCTCATTGCTCTTTGGTTTGTAGCTAACTCCAGAGTGATAAGAAACTTAAATAACTTGCTGTGGAATTCTTAAAACTGGTCAGACTACTTAGATTGGAGAGCCATCTCAGAGAAGGATACTGGGAACCTTTCTGAGAGGAGCATTGTTTGGGGGGGTATCTGGAAAATACTTGGATATAACCCCAGGCAGGGTGAGCCTATATGTACAGGGGTAAGAGGAGGCTAGCCTGGAGCTCCATGGACTGGGCCTGGGGAAGCATGCTTTAGAGCACAGAACTGTGAGTTGGTCATTTTTCAGAGTCCTTTATCTTCCCACCTTACGTCATGAACTACGAGGGGCCTGGAAATACAAACAGAGATTTTTTTTTCCTACCTTTCCCTAAACTCAGAGCTAGATACTGTTAGTCCAGCAGTAGGTTTAAGTCTTACTTGATATGAAATTGTCTGATCCTTTGACACTGAGGTGTTAAGAAGTTGCAGGGGATCAGCAGTAACGGTGCTGAGGAAGCTGAATTTGATGGCATTGCATTCCCTAATGTTAAAGTTTTGGCAAAGGCCCATGCTAATAAGGAAGTCTGAAAATGTACAGGGAACTTTTGTAGGAAAGGAGAATTAATGGAAGAGGGCTGGGAGGCTGCCCTAGGCACAGATCTTTCTTGACTTTGTTCTGAAGTCTACAGAGCAAATGTGGAGTTGAGGGTGGTTTAGTTAGGCCAACAGCTGCCCTCCTGGAACTGCTGATTGTATTCAAGGACTGGAAACAGGGAAAATCAGCAAAGTAGACTACCTGGCAGCCTTGATAGCCTAGAGAAGGTGAATGTGTGGTTGAGATGAAACTACTGTGTCCTGTTTTAAGTGTTCGTTTAAAGAATTCTTAAGCTAACCCTGTATGCTATTTGGGTGTTGACTGAAAGGTTACTTCCTTAGGTTAGATTTCCCTGCCACATCTCCAAGGCTGAGCTGGGTCCCTAGCTTTATGTTAAAGTACCCTGCTTGTTTTCCTACTACCCTATAGCCTTGTATCTACTTATAATTGTTAATATAATGATGGCCTTTTCCAATAGATGGTAAGTTCAGTGAAAACTGGACTGTGTATTTCACTTCCACTGTATTTTTAGCTTCTGACACCAGGGAAAATGTGTAGTTTCATGGACTGATTTTTCTAGGTGAGTTGGTTTGGAAGCCATAGTATTGGTCACTGGCATGAGGCCACCTACTGTGCTCCCAACCATCCAACCTCAGAAGTAGCATGAAGCAGCATGGCGCTGGCCCTCTGGAGGCTTGGA
Organism: Aplodontia rufa; assembly: GCA_004027875.1. Lineage (NCBI taxonomy): Eukaryota > Metazoa > Chordata > Mammalia > Rodentia > Aplodontiidae > Aplodontia > Aplodontia rufa. Next base: position 5,876 of record PVKS010006080.1, read on the forward strand.
GAGGGAGGATCTTACCTAAGCTTGTGCTTCTAGACATTAAACTTTGCAGCTGGGCACTAACATGTGGCTGTAGAACCTGCCCTTGCTCATTCCTTTCCTTGCACAGCTGCTGGAAAAGCCTCCCTACAAGGCAGAGCCAGCAAAACTCCTGAAGAGTTGGTTGTGCTCCTTCCAATCCCCTGTCCCCCACAGGCTGCCTTCGACCAGCGCATGAAGACATGGCAACGCTGGCAGGATGCTCAAGCCATGCTGCAGAAGAAGAGGGAAGCTGAGGCTCGGCTGCTATGGGCCAACAAGCCTGACAAACTACAGCAGGCCAAGGATGAGATCACAGAGGTGAGTCCCCTGAGGCAGCCCAGCCAAGGGTATTCTGCTGGCTTCTGAATGAGCCCTGGTCCCATCCCACTCAGATGCTTGGAACTCTACAGCAGGCAGGAAAGCAGTGTTTGGCCTTGGTCAGCAATAGGGATGCTGAGCAAGATTCTCAGAGTAATTGCAGGCCTGCTCTGAGGCCTGGCCCTTCTGTCTTCCCACCCTACCCAGACTTACCAAATCAGTCTCAACAGGAGATCATGGCATGACTGCTTAGATGATACAGAAATGGTACCCTGGTGAGAATTAAATTAGGTTCTTCAGGGCTTCTGGCACAATTGGAGAGAACCTAAATCAGAAGTTACTGTAGTACCAGAGTTTTCTCAAAGAGTAGGCTTGCCCTGGAACACATGGCATCTCTTTTTTAGGAGCCTCTAAGGTGTTCTGCTGGATTCTGATTTATATGCCAAATCCAATATGTATCTAATCCTACCTTGAAGGATATACATATAATGATCAGTTGAGGTCTCTTATAGATTTGCTGACCAAATGTAAAGGCTTCTTAATGATATCATAATATGAAATGATCCTTTCTTTCCCTTTCTTCACAGTGGGAGTCTCGAGTGACTCAGTATGAAAGGGACTTTGAAAGGATTTCAACAGTGGTCCGAAAAGAAGTGATACGGTTTGAGGTAAGATAGAAGAGCCTAAGTTCTCACTTAGTGTGCAGTTCTGATGAACAGACAAGGTCTTCTGTATGCACGTGTGTGTATATGTGCATGCTCACTTGTGCACTAGTTCCTGAGGCATGGTGGCTCTCTTAAACTTACTGCCAGGACAGAGCAATTAGACATAAAACAGTTTGTAGCTGCCATGTATCTATCCTCTGGGCTCTCATCCTTACTTCTCCCCTACCCATCTTCTATATTCCAAGAAAACTTTGCAAAGCATTTGCAGAGGCCATTTGACTGGAAATTATAGCTATTCCAGCTGTTGGCTGTACTTTTGGAGGCTATGTTTGGCATTGGTCAGCAGTAAATACCACCATCCCATCAAAAGGGGAAGGAGCAACTATCTGGATGATTAGTGTAGACTCCTGTCTCCTCTAGAAAGAGAAATCCAAGGACTTCAAAAACCACGTGATCAAGTATCTTGAGACACTCCTATATTCCCAGCAGCAGGTATGTAAGTTATATCTGAACTTTGTCCTCTACTGCTTGCTCCAAAGGTCAGCACCCTATTAGGGCCTTTGGTAAGAAGATGGGCAGGCTCTGCTTCTGGGGGAGGGGGCCCTGCTATAGTTGATAACTGAAAATAGGCTGTGCTACTCTAGCATGGAACATCTAACAGAAGGATCCATCTCTGTTGCCCTAGCTCTATGATTAGTTTTTAAGGACAAACTCCTTATCTCCCTGTAAATGCAACCCTTATCCTTTGAGTGGCCACCCTGTGGTACTACCTATCCCTCTTGAGGCTAAGGCCTCTTTCAGTATGTAGAACAATGGCCTCAACTGTGAGAAGTTAACTGATCTGGACAAAACTATGGCCTCCAGGACCACACTTCTGGGCGAAACCAAATCTTGTCTACCTTTGCACTTAGGACTCAGAAAATGATGCTCCCTCTAATCTAGAGAGAGGTGAGGGCAACGTGGCTTCTGTATCTGCTGGGCACATCTTCATTAAGGGTGGCCGAAGTTCTTGCTCCCCTCCCAGGCTAGCTCAGACTCTGCCACTAGATGGGGGTACTTGCTTACTGTCCTCCCACTTATTTGCAGCTGGCAAAGTACTGGGAAGCCTTCCTTCCTGAGGCAAAGGCCATCTCATAATGGACCAAGGATATCAGAGCCCACCTGTGTGACGCTGCCTTTTTTATACTGTCCGTCTTCCCCTTGATGGACCCCAGTGATGAATCTTGCCTAGGCTGGACTTAGCCCCTTCCTCCCTGCCCATGACCAAGCTGTTCCAAGTTACTTTAACCAATATTTCATTTAGCTTCCATATATATTTTCTTACCTAAGAGAATAGTTTCTTGCTTTAAGCAAAAGACCTACAATAGGCGGTGGAATTATGGAATAGGGGTGGAGTATTGATATAAATATATAAATACAAATGTATATTTTTCAGGGTTGTGGTTTAGGAACTGGGAATAACGTTTTCTGTTACTCCTGATGGTGCCATGAAAAGATTATGTAATAAAATATTTTAAAATCAGGTCATATGACTCAGAATGGTGGTGCTTTTTGCTTTAGTCTGGGGAGCAGTTGGGAAGCAGGTCTAAAATACTCCTAACCAAGAAGCTGCCCAGGTGTAGTAAGTTTCTCTGTATTGGAGTTCATGAGTTTTTGCTGCTCCTTCCCTATGGAACTGGAGTTTGTTTTTCTTTACCTACCTCACTTAACTGTTCAGAGGCTATATTAATCCACTTAATTCTTACTCCTGTTTCTTTAGGGAAGGAACTTTAAAGACATCTCTTACATAAGAGAAACAAACCTATTCTCCTGCAAAGGAGGCCAATTTTCTCTTATTCTTAGTGTTGCACTATGCAGCCCAGAGCTCTCCTGGTGTTACCTTCTGATGGCACGTTTTATGTTCTAGCCCTTTTTTTGCCACCCATTAAAACACATCCTTAGGAGGGACGGGGGTTGTGGCTCAGTGATAGGGTGTTTGCTTAGCATATACAGGGCACTGGGTTCAATCCCCAACACCAAAAATAAGTAAGTAAATAATAAGCAAGAAAGCAAAAACACCATGTCCTCAACAGACTCTTCATGTTAAGGTGTAAAGGTATGATACGGACTTGCTGTTTTATCCTTACAAACACAGAGCTAGACCCTTCTGCCTTTGGATAGGGTAATCTCCAATCTCCTGAGTCTTTTTGAGATCCAAAGAAGCTTTACTGTCTGTGTCTGAGAGGGAGCATGCAGGAAAGAGCCTCAAGTATTGTAAGCACAAACCAAGAGTGTTCTGACCAGGGAAGGCCAGAGTCTCAGATTAGTCTTTGCTAGGCTTCCCATCTGCTGCCTGAGCTGCACTGGTCAGAGCTGATTTTGAAGCTCCCCTGTGAGTCAAAACTGGCTGTGGTGGGAATCTTGCTACCCCCAACTCCACCACCCCCTGTGCAGGAGCTCTAGGACCTGTTCTTTCAGTTCTCTTTGTTGGTGGCTAAGGTTTGGGGAGGGGCAGCCTAAGGCAAGAGAGTGAATTAAGCCGTACTAACCTGTACCCAGGGAGGTTCCAGTGCTACAAGTATTTTTGAAAAAAGTTACTCAGTTTCCCTGCGATATCTTTATTGTCACCTTTGGTTTTATCCTTCCACCCTTTTTATATGCTTGCTTTTATTTAGTTGTAATAATATACACGTAAAATATTTTGTATCCTGCTTTTATCATTCGTCATTATATATATTACAAGCATTTTTTCTATATCCTTGTATACCTTCACAAACTTTATTTGTAAGACTGTATTATTGTAAGGCTTCCATAGATTGACTGTACCATAATTTTAATTCATCCTTTACTGTTGGATTCTTGGTTTAAGGGGTTTGTTTTAAAATTTTTACAATTTTTAAATTTTAATATAATTTCAAATGTATAGAAAAGCTGCAGGAATATTACAAAGAGCTTTTTTTTTTTTTTTTTTTTTAATTTTTTATTTTGAGCAAACTTACATGATTTTAACAAAATAATATAAAATGTGTATAAAATATGCATATATTCTGGATTTTGCAATTATCCCCAGGATACAAAGAGCTTTTATATGCCCTTTACCCAAATTTATGAATTATTCACATTTTACCCCCATTGCTTTGTGATTTGCTTTATCTACTGTATTTGCTTATTGTGTTTTGTGAATCATTTTAGAGTAAATTGAATATCATTGTCCCAAAAACTTCAGTATGTATTTGCTTAAGAACAAGGACATTGGGGTTGGGGATTTAGCTCAGTGGCAGAGCGCTTGCCTAGCATGCGCAAGGCCCAGAGTTCGGTTCTCAGCCCTAAAAAAAAAAAAAAAAAAAAAAAGAACAAGGACATTCTTATATAAGTCAAAACCAGAAAGTTGGACACTGATATAATACTTCTGTCTAACCCATGGTCATCCATATTTAAATGTCAGTTGTCCCCATAATGTCCTTTGTATCAATTCTTTTTTCCTTGTGCAGGATCATGTGTTACATTTAGTTGTGACACAAGATTACATCTCTTTTTAATAATTTCATTTTGTTTTGGCAGTACTGGGTATTGAACGTACGGCCTTGCATGCTAGGCAAGTGCTCTACCACTAAGCTATATTCCCCAGCCCTACCTGTATCTCTTTTATTTTTATTTTTATTTTTTTAAAGAGAGAGGGACAGTGAGAGAGACAGAGAAAGAGAGAAACAACTTTATTTAGTTTTTCACATGGCCTTAGTTGCTCCAACACTTAGTTGTGTATGTGGTGCTGGGGTTTGAACCCGGGTCCTCGTGCTTGCCAGGCAAGCGCCGAAACCGCTCTAGCCCCCCTGTATCTCTTTTAATGCAGAAGTGTTCCTCAGCCTTTCTTTGTCTTTCATTATGGTGACATTTTTTTAAGAATATAGGCCAATTGTTTTATAGAATGTTCCTTAATTTTCATTTGTCTGATGGTTCCACATAACTACACTGGGGTTTTCCATTCTGGATAGGAATATTTTAGAAGTGATGTGTTTCCTATGCATCTGAAGTTGGCATATGATGTTAGTTGTCTTGTTAATGCTGATGATAACTCTGATCACTCGGTTAAGTTGATGTCTAGCAGGTTTTTCATTTTAAATCTACTATTTCCTCTTTGTAATTAACAAGTTATTTGTGAGAGATATTTTGAAATCATGTAAATATTTTGTTCATACACTGTAATAGCGTCCATTGGTGATTAGTGTTGCCTCAATCAGTTATAACTACAAGGGTTGAGCAGTGTTATTTTCCAACTCTATCATGCCTTCTACATTCATTGGTTGGCTTTCTCCTTCTAAAGAAAAGCATACTCCTCCATTTATTTAACCACTTTTTTACCAATTTGGACATATGGATTCTTATAGTATTCAAATTCAAGCCATTGCTTTGACTTTATTTTGCTCAGACTTTCTCATATTTATAGCAGGCTCTGGTGCCTAACTTTTGAGTACTTTCTTACTTTTTTGCATAATAAGATATTCCAAGCTCATCTTGTTTTCTTCCCTGCCTCGCCCTAGAATCCAGGGAGTCTTGCTTCCTTTTAATAGAGAATGGAATTTGGAGGCCAAGATCTGAGTGTTCATTGTGCTCATTGTTACCAGGGCATCACTCCTGCAAGGCCTTTCACAGATAGGACAAGAAAATACATAGTGATATATAGAAATATTGAGAAAGGTAGAGATAGATCGCAGAAGTACATAATAAAAATCATGGGGTAGGGAGTGTAGCACAGTGGTAGAGGACTTGCCTAACATGTACAAGACATGATGAGTTCAATCCCCATCACCACCCAAAAAAAAAAAAAAAATCATGGATTCACATTGATAGTTCTAGTCCAGCCCTATAGACTTACTGTACTGTGCCCCCTTTCCATGTTTGTAACTCTTCTCCAGAGAGACTTATTTTGATTTTGATTTTTTGGTACCACAGAGTGAACCCAGGGGTGCTTAACAACTGAGCCCACATCCCCAACCCTCAAACCTGTAATTCCTCTGCTTCCACCTCCAAAGCTTCTGGGATTATAGGCGTGAGCTACCACACCTGGCAAGACATTTTTAAAATAACTTCTCTGTGCTTCGTTAAGTTCTATGCAGTCGTCATCTTGATGTTTCATTATTTCCTTGGGATGGATATTCCTTTGGTTTAAAAACTTCCTTCTGAGTCTCCTGTGTCCCATGGTTGACAGGCCAGTTGACTTCAGAGCTCATGCATTTCTGTGCGAAGTTTGTAGACATGGAAATCAAGAAGACCAACAAAGTGAGGGTTACTGAGCCAGAAGCCTCTACAGGGAATAACAGGCACAAAAGAATAAATAAAGGAATAATAAATAAATAAAGGGCCCAAAGGAAGTTTACCTAGGAGGAAGAAATTTTTAGACAATGTGATGCTTGAACTATGTCTTGAAGGTAAAGAGGTGTTTGCGCCTTCTACCAGGACCATTGTACTTTACTTGTCTGCCTGGAAGTCAGAGGTAGGCACTAATATCTACAGAAATGCAAGTTCTTGGTATGCCCAGAGTTGGATCTGTGAGGTGAAAGTAATGGGCAGAAGCTGGATCATAGTACCTGAGAGAACTTGTGAGGCACTTTCTACATTACACTGTAAGTATGGAAAACTATTGAAGGGAAATATTTGTGATTTGGACATAACAGAAGGTGTCACATTGGAGGTAGAATTGCAAAGCTCTTCATAACCATTTGGAGGGGTAAGGACAGTAGTAATGGGGCTAGAGCTTAGGGAGAGGTTTAGAAGGGGAAGATGCAACCACTGAGATCTGGCCACTGACTTGAGAGATCTGAGAGAGAAGGAAGTAGCTATCATGGCCATCGAGTGTCTAGCTTGGATGTTAGATACAGGTTACACATTGTAACATGTTACACAGGAGGCAAACAGGTTTAGAGTAGATGGGAGGAAAAACAGCGAGGATGGTGAAGCTCCCCTGGATGGGTTGGGAGGCCAGTGGTTAAAGGTAGCAATACAGAATAAAAGGTTTTATTTAAAGGTGGGACAGACTTAAGCATGATAGAAAAATTCAGAGTAGAGAAAAGGAACAAGTATCAGTTGTGTCTGGAAAAAAAGCAGTCCAGAGCACAGGAGGGAGTTGTTCCCAGAGGAAGCCTCACTGCTGCAGCTATGGGAAAGCAAATGTGTTGGAGGAGGGAAGGGAGTAGAGGAAGGATTTATGACTCCTTCAGGTAGGGACATCCTGTTTACCTATTTGAGCCAAGAGGTTTAGACAAGGTATAGAGATAAGTCTACTGTTGCCCTGCTTACTCCTTGGGTTGTTTCCTCAAGAGTCTCTAGAATACATCTGAACATGAAGACTTAGTGCTGGAGAGATTGTGATACTCAGTATAAGTATTCAGTGACAGAATACGAGAGAGAAATAGAAATATAACAGACAGGAAGTATCATACATAAATACTAGTAACTTTGAACTCTTCCCAGAAGATCTTTACTCTGAATGCACCTGTAGTTGGGAACCCTAAAGAAAATAAAGAATGCCTTTGTAGAAACTCGAATTTTAAAAAGGAGAATTGATGGAAATCTGCTCATATGGGGCAACGGTCTGGTTGGGCAGAGTGTGGTGATAGAAGGAGTGTCCTTTGCTGACCATAATTAGGGCCCATATGAGGTTGAAGCCCAAGGGTTCTGAGTGACATCTATTCCCAAGGTATGTGATTTTCCCCATCAGTACTTGGCAGGGAGGGAAGAGAGAGAAAAAGAAGGTAAGAGAGTGTTCCCTGCCTTAACAAAAAAAAAAAAAAAAAAAGGACACATCTTTGTTGCAGTTGGCACGTGCCTGAACCATACACTTTGTCTTTGGAGACACTGACTAAAATTCTCTGCTCCATGTTTGGTTAGGGTCAGTCCTGAGCTGAGAGTTAGAAATGAATAACAACTCAATTCTGTCCTTTGAACCTTGGGAATGGAGCATATATCACCTGTCCTGGGACCAGGTGTGGCTTTATGTGCTTCTACCTAACTATAAAATCTGAGATCATTTATCTTTATATTATGGTTTCTTGGCCCCAACAAAGGTTTGGACTCAAAACAGGTACCAAACAGATAACTGTTGCATGATTGTTCAGTTGCAGGCTTGACATTCACAGTCATCTGTGAGAGGACCCAGCTCACCTTGCCCTGTTTATCTCCCAGTCCTTCACAACAGTGCTGACATCTCATGGAAACTGATTCCAAACACACTTTCTCCCCTTTCTCATTTCTGCATGGCTGGAGGAGCCTTTATTAATGCTGGGCTGTGTACCTGTAGCACTCTTCTCAGCTCCCATCCTTATCTTCAATTTCAGAATTACACCAGTCTGAAACAGGCATTTTTCAACATTGTGAATGGGCATGTACGTTTAAGGAGACAGAGGGCATTTGCCAGTGGGTAAGAACTTCAGTGAGGATCCTCATAGACACTTTTAGAAACCAGACCCATGAAGAAGCCTATCCAGAGATGCCCATTGTAAACTGTATTGTTTTCATTTGCAAAAGTTAGAATGAATCTAAATGTCTGTCATGAAGGGATGAAATGAATTATGGTACAGTTATACAGTTGAATATTATATAGCTATTGAAGGTATGTATAGCTGTATTCATTGACAAGGAAAACTCATTTTTGAATGAAAAAAGCAGGTTATAGAATTGCATGTATGATATGATCCACATTTTATAAAATTTTATATGTGAGAAGGATGTTAATTACATTGTTAACTATGATCACCTCTAGAGATGGAATTTTGCATTACTTTCAGTTTTTTATGCCATTTATGTTGCTTAAAATTTCTATGTATTATCTTTACAATCAGAAAAATCAAATAAAGCTATTTTCATTATGGGAAAACAATCCAGTGCATCCTTTGGACCTACTTCATAAGTAAATTCTCTGAAAAGTTTTTTCTGATCCACTCTGCATCCCCACCCCAGACAGGAATGGGAGCTCCACTTCCTGTACCTCTTGGTATTTCTTGTTCTCTTAAACCTCTAGTCTCTACCCTATGCAGTGTTCTCTCTGAGATGATCTCATTAGCCTCCTGTGCAGTGAATTCCTCAAGATCGTAATCTGTGTATTTTCTACTCATTTCTGTGCCCTCCTCCACCCTCAAAGGTAGCCTTATGGGGGCAGTAGCTGCTCCTCATCTCCACATCATTGCCATGTAAGCCTGTGGCCTACTGAGCCCAGATCTTGAGATTTTTCAGAGGATATGGAAATCTGGCCATTTTAGGACTCAGTAGACTTAACCATGGTTGGGGTAAGACTGGTTCTCAGAGCCTTAGGTAAGGCCTGCAAGCTGACACCTGATAGCTACCTGTGCCATGAGGCTTGCCTGAGAGAGAAGCCTTCACTCCTTTGGCCTTTGTTGTGGAAATGCACAGGTGGCTTTATGACCCTACCTCTGGGACAGAAAGCTCCACCTACCCAGGGCAGCTTAGAGCAAACCAGCTGCTCATCATCCATAGGATATACATTGTCTGGGTCCAGAAAACCCCCACAGAAAAACCCTGGCCAATCTGAGATAGAACCTTTCCCTAAAGAGATGTGTTGACTGTTTCCAAATGACTGTCCCCTCCGAGCTTTAGCACTCTGAGCTTCCCCTTCCATTATGAGTGGCAGCAGTGATGATCACAGGGACCCAACCAGCAGTGGCACATCAGCAGCCTCACTAGAAAAAAATGATGAGGTGCACCTGGCAGCCTCTTCCCACTGTGGAGCCTAATTATTTCACTAACTATAGTAAGAACTGTCACTCTTTAAACACTATCTGCCAGGCACTGTGCTCAAGACTTTAAGATATCTCTACTCCAGTACCATCAACCTGCCAGATGGATGTCATTAAAAGACTTGAGGCTCAGAGAACAAGCTTGTCCAAGGTGACACTCCAGAGCTAAGAACCTAGAAACTAACCTACTACATTGTTCTTAAAGACCTCAATAAATCCACACAGCAGGCCTTTTAAGGACAAGTCCCATTTTGTGCCCATCCCCCAATTACTGGTGATTGAACCCAGTGCTTTGCACATGCTGAACTGTATCCCCAACCCTTTTTATTTCGAGACAGGGACTTGCTAAGTTGCCCAGGCTGGCCCCAATCTTGAGATCCTCCTGCCTCAGCCTCCTATGTAGCTGTGATTACAGGCATGCGTCACTTCACCAGCCACAAACCCCATTTTGGTACTGATCTGACCTTGTTAACATTTGAGCCTCTTTGACCCCCCTCTTCCTCCAGACAAGCACAGTGGGTTGCCCAGCAGAGTATTAGGAGCAGCCATTGGAAGATAGGTCTGGTGAGTAGTTGGGGGCCATTAATGGCAGACATTAAAAACTACTGCATTTGTTGAACCAGTCATGATGACATGGTTTGAGGAATCTTAAGTTGTATCACAAGAAAAATCTGCTGTGCCATGGAAAGTCTGCCAACTCCTCCTGGCCCCTGAGTGAGCAGCCGAGCTGCCTTTGTCATATCTGGGCAGAGGAAAAGAGGCGCCAAGGAGTGACACTAGTAGCTGGGGCCCCAGATCTGGAGCCTGCTTGACCCTGAGCCAGGTTTGCTCTCGGGGCTCTTGACCAGAATCCATTTCTTGCCCTTGGGCTTCACTCATCTGTTTATAAAAATGAGGAGTTTAGGCTCCATCAGCAATTTTAACAACTTTATCAAGAGAACTCCTTTTAAGGTATCTTGCTCCAAAATTCAATATTATAACATAAAAATACTGTTTTTAAATGTTATTTTAGAATAATAAAATGTACTTATTAAAAAGGCAGCTGGGGGCTGGAGCGGCAGTGGCTCAGCAGTTACAGCACTTGCCTGGTATGTGGGAGGACATGGGTTTGAACCCCAGCACCATGTACACAACGAAGTGTCCAAGCATCAAAAGCCTCATGAAAAACTAAATAAAATGGGTTCTTTCTCTCTCTCTCTTTAAAAATAAATAAAATTTAAAAAAAATTTTTTTTAGAAAGGCGATCAGGGTTGGGGCTGGAGCAGTGGCTCGGTGGTTACGGCGCTTGCCTGGCATGCACAAGTACACGGGTTCAAACCCCAGCACCCACATACACAAATAAGTGTCAGAGCAACGAAAGTCATGTGAAAAACTCAATAAAAATTGATTCTCTCTGTCTTTCTCTCACTGTCCTTCTCTCTTTAAAAAAAAAAAGAAAAGAAAAGAAAGAAAGGCAATCAGGGGCTGGTGCAGTGATTCGGCGGTTGGTGTGCTTCTTGGCATGTTCGAGGACCCAGGTTCAAACCCTAGCACCACATACACAACAAAGTGTTGGAGAAACAAAAGCCAGATGGAAAAATAAATAAAACTGATTCTCCTCCTCCCCTCTTCGCTTAAAAAACACGCACAAAAAAGGCAATTAGTAGCTCTGAGGTGATGGTGATAAATGGAGTTGCTGATTTACACCAACCTCTGCTTCCAATTTTCCTTTTTTTTTGTTTGTTTATTTTTGTTTCATAGTATGGAGAAAAATCAGAAAAATTCTTATAGAGTTAATAACTGAAAGTTTTTTAAATTATTTTTTTAGTTATAGATGGACAGAATACCTTTATTTTATTTATTTAACTTTGTATGGTGCTAGGCATGGAACCCAGTGCCTCATGTGTGCTAAGCAAGTGCTATGCCACTGAGCTACAACCCCAGCCTTGGTTGTTTTGTTTTTCAAACTAACCTTTAAATATCAGGATACCGAAAGGAATAGAATTTGTTTTTGTTGATAAATCAGGGATGATATAGTAGGATGTGTATGTGACTGTATGTGACTGACAATATCCCACCATATTTGGATTACAAAAACAGTTTCATATAATTCAGTCAAAAAATAACAACTAATGTTTATTTACTGTGTCAGTCCCTACTTTCAGCACTTTAGAAGCATGATGTCATTTACCACACACAGCCCCAACACTACTCTCAATCGTACAGATGAGAACTCAGGCTTGGGGGTGGGGGCTATCCAAGGTTATACAAGTGACTGGAGTTGGGCTTGGGTGGAGCAGGCAAGGTCCACCTTTGCTCAGGCAGTCTCGGGTGGCTGGCCTTTCCCTCTGGTCCACCCACCCACCCCCAGAGAAGAATTCAGTCTCTGTGCCCAGTGGCGCGCTGGCCAGGAGCTATTTGTTTTCTTAACGGGGTTAACCAAACCTCCTGAAGAGCCTCTGAGCTGTGGGTGAAAGGGGGCTTTGTGTGCGTCCTCAGCAGTAGAGGGTGAGGGCCCCAGCCAAGGCGTGGCAGGAGTACATGCTGGCCAACCCGTGTTCCTCCATGGGCCTGGAGTGTTATTCCAGCAGCCAGGACCTCCACAGGAGCTGAACAGGGCTGATTTGGGGGGCAACATCACCCCAGCATGTCCTGCCCTCTGCTCAGACTATGATCCTGTCTACAAATAGCAAATTGTGTACAATCCCTTGACAGGCTAATGCCTATCACATGGTCCCCAAACAGGAGCACGTGCAGATCCCCAGGGAACTTATTTAAAATGCCCACAATTAGGCACCACCTAGGCCTACACAATCAGAAAATCTGGGGTGAGGGGCCTATAATTGGAGATTTAACAGCGTGTAATAATGACAAAAACTTGAAAACTATTGCTCTATAAAGTAATATAGAAATACTCTGACCAAGAAAATGTGATCAACAAATGCTTTTAAGTGAATTTCACTCAACAACTTAGAAATTAAATTTATATTCTAGATAGTTATGAAGACCAAGATTCCTACAGAAAAAAACTCACCTTAAACACTGACGTCACTTTGAGTTCTATACACCCATTATATAAACCTGAAACTTAACAGCGCCACACTGTGCCACGCTGACCAAAAATATAAGCTCATCTTTGACTAATAGCTGCTTTGGAGTTTATATCATGTTACGTGTGTTTGTTTTGTTTTTTTATTTTGAGAGAGAGAGGGAAAGTGGAAAAGAGAGAAAGCAAATCAATTTTATTTAGTTTTTCATGCGAGTTTTGTTGCTCCAACACTTTGTTGTGTATGTGGTGCTGGGATCTCATCTTGCATCCTCTCGCATGCCAGGCAACTGCCATAACCACTGAGCCAGTACTCCAGCCCCATGTGTTGTTATTTATAGGAAAATATTCCCCATAATTTGTTCCATCTCCCCAAAGACATTGTAAGCAATACCTCCAGGTCAAGGATCTTTTTTCTCCTTATTTGGTTCTGCACCTTTGCACCATAGGTCACTGTAGAATTAGGACTGCATGTTTACTACAGATGTTTTCAAGTCAGTTGCACTGAACCTCATTCCATAGCTGGCAGTGAATGAAGAGCCATCCATTTGAAGCTTTGCAGGAACACCTGGAAGTTAAGTCAATGAATAATATGAACAACCATCTGCCAAAAGAGAGAGGCAGAGATAAACAGACGTCTGACCCTGAAGACAGGAAAAGGATTCTTGTAGTCTCCTTGCAGCAGACCTTTTAACCCTTCAGCAGTCCTTGTTCCCTCTGTACCTCTCAGGCCTTTTCTCCCCTCCCTAGCCTTTGCTCTACCCCACCCCCATTTATAACCTTTTTTTTTAATTTTTAAAAAAAATTTATTGGTGCTCTATAATTATACATAATGGATTAATTCTTACATATTCTCATAGTCTTTCAATCAGTAATTTTTTTTAGTATGTCAGGGCTCAGAACATGAAACCCCAAGGTATGGCACCTTGGCATACTATAAGCACTTCAAAGGAGAATGGGGGCTGGGGATGTAGCTCAGTGGTAAAATGGGTGCTTAGCATGTGCAAGGGCCTGGATTCCATTCAAATAAATAAGACTGGAAGGACCTCAGAAGCAAGATCTCTCTGACCTCCTCCTGCCCTCTAGTCTTTTGTCCTATCTTCCCTGAAGTGAGCCATAGAAATCAGAATTTCTCCTCCCCAAAGTGGGTCACAGAAACTAGAACCCCATAAAGTGTGGTGGTGCACCCTCATAATCCCAGCTTACTTGGGCAGCTAAGGCAGGAAGATCACAAGTTGGAGGCAAATCTGGGCAAACTAGCTAAAATCTGTATCAAAATTAAAAATAACAAGGGTTGGGGATATAGCTTCATGGTAAAGTGCCCTGGGTTCAATACCTAGTACAAAACAAAACAAAACAAAAAATCTAGAACTCCATCCCCTTAAAGCAAACCATAAAACCCAGAATGGTTACCCTTTCCCTTCTCCCTTGAAGACCCGTATTCCAGAGGAATGCTGCCCCACATCCAGGAGAAAGCAGTGCATGCAGTACGTGGCTGAGAAGAATTTGGACAGGCCTTGCTGGATTTCCCTCTTAGTTTATCACTCTTTGTCCAGCCACATTTCTGCATGACTGTTCATGCTTCTTTGGACCTAAGCATAGAACAGTTTCCCCTGGGACTTTGGGCCTTCCTTTTGGAAGGGTCCCATATCACATAAAACTTTGATTAGATAAATTTGCTTTTTTCTTGTTAACCTGACTTTTGTTACAGGAGTGTCCATGTGAACCTTATGATGGTTGAGGAAAGATCCTACCATTCTACCCACCGATGACCTATATTTCCTAAATGCTTGGCACCGTAGAGACATACAATAAACCATAATTACAGACAATGCATACTTGAACTGAGTGGTATGATAGGGGGTCAAGAAGGAGCCTCTTTGAGGAGGTAAGCTTTCAGCTCAGAATTGAAGGATGATCCCATCAGACTAAAAGTCAAGGAAGAGTGTTCCAGATAGAGGAAACAACAAGTACAAAGTCCCTGAGGCAAGAAAGAAATTTTCGCTTATCAGTTTGAAACTAAAGGAAGGTCACTGTGGCTGGAACCTGGTGCATAAGAGGAAAGATGGAGGCTGGCCTGTAGTCCTTTGTAGACTATAGCAGGAAGAATGAGTTTTATTTTAAGCAGTGAGAAAGCAGATGCTTTGATGACAATTTGTGTGGCAGGGTAGAGTAAGGACCTTATATTGACTAGGGTGGGAGGTAAGGAGATCCAGAGACAGAGGACAAACCATCATTAGGATGGTGCCCTCAACAGTAGGCATTGGTAAGACCCTGAAGTCAAGGATGGCTGGGTTCCTGAATGATGGAGCCCCCTAGAACGCCAGGGAGGAAATGAAACCTCAGCACTTCTCCTCACTGTTGGTTCATTTCCCTTCCAGGGGACCACATCAGGATGCAGGAAGTTTTGGCTTCCTGATTCTGAAGCCCCTGTGCGATGGGATTTGGAGGGAGAATGTGGGGGACATATAATATCTACTTGCCCCTCTTGGGCCTATCTTCTGAGTCCCTCTCTGGGAATACACATGTAATGCTCCAGCTCAGAAGCACCTCTACACTAACGGGAGAGGTGAGTCCACCAAAACCAGAAAGGTACTCTTGCCTCCTGCTTATGCCCACAACAGGCCTCCTACCAAGTAGATATGAGCTCTTGAGAAGCAGGGCCTCCCATCTTTACTTCAAGTTCCTTTGTCGGGGAAATCAGTGGAATAGAGGGTTCCTGTGCTCTACCAGTGCTCTACCACTGAGCTATGTGGTGCTACTGAGTGATAGCAGCTCTGCTATTGAGGGATATGGTAAAGAGGTGGGAGCAGAGTCCCTGCCACACAGGAGGTGAGAAAGTTCTGAATTAAAATCCTGCCACATTCCCAGGACAACCCTGCTGAGAAGGGTCATCTTATTAAAAAAAAAAAATGAGAATTTTTTTTCATCTGGTTTTTGCTTCTCCAACACTTAGTTTTGTATGTGGTGCTGGGGTTCAAACATAGGTCCTTGTTCATCCCTGGAGAGCACTCCACTGCTGAGCCACTGCTCCAGCTTCTCATTTATTTGAGACAGTCTCCCTATATTGCCAGGCAGGCCTTGGAGTCCCAACCTCCAGCCATCCTTCAGCCTCAGCCACCAAAGTAGCTGGGTCTATAGGCGTCTGCACCATATCATCCGTCTTTGCTCAACTTTTATACACTCTCCTGAAGGAGGTATAATTTTTTTCTTTCTTTAAATTTTCTTATTTTTTCTTCTTTCTTCCCCTCCTCTTTTTTTGGGGAGGGCACACAATCCATATATACCAGCACTCTACCAATGAGCTCCTCCCCAGCCCTGAGAGGTATATTATGTTGATTTTGCTAACGATCACAGTTTCTGATAATGCTGTCTGATCCCAAAAGCAAAACCTGGGCTCCTAAACCTACCTCTTCCCCATAACCTGCCTGCAGCAGGTTAAGACGGAAAAATATGAAGGGTATGGATGGAAGAAAAGAAAGAAGGGGTCTACGGATGCTGGGCAAAGGGGACATCAGACCTGAACTGACCCCATGTTTTGCCTAAACCTGGCCTCAGCGGGAGTCATAAGGTCGTGCTCCCAAAGGCTAGGCTGAAAGAAGGGAAGGAGGTGGGGCGGCCTGGTCCCAGGAAAGGGTTTTAGAAAGCGAGGAACCTCCTGGAACGGCCCTGGGGCAGACGCCGCCGCCCACTCCAGTCGGCACAGGCTGTAGTCCTGAGTAGGCACTCAACAAAGAACAGGTGAAATTTTGGCTTGCCCGCGAACTTGGCAGTCGGGCGTTCGGTAAATATTTGACAAACAGATGACTTTGCTGAGGGCTCCTCCCTCGGCGCTCTGGCCCCTCTAGACGAAGGGCGGCTATCGGGTCCTGCCAGCCCGCACCCTCGCTAATCTCGTGGGCTCAGGACTGCGCTGCGCCAGGGACGCCCGGGGCGGGGTCTGGGGCGGGGCTTGCGGGCCCGGAGGGCGGGGCAGCCGCTCAGGGTCTGCTGGCGGCTCCCCGGGAGCTTGAGCTCCGAGTAGTACCAGAGAAGGGACCGCGTCTGGAGCCCGGGCGCGGATGCTGGAAGTTCACATCCCGTCGGTGGGGCCGGAGGCCGAGGGGCCCAGGCAGAGCCCAGAAAAAAGCCATATGGTGAGTAGAACCACTGGTTGGGGAGGGGGCGCAAGGATCCAGTGAATTTTCCCGCGCCCAGCGCAATGGGGACCCGTCGTTCCAGGTCCGGTTGACTCAATGCAGCCGGCCTGGCAGTTCGGTAATACCCCGACATGAGGGTTTCGGGACTGCTTGGCTTTGCCGATCCCCCAGGCCGTGGTCTGGGCTCTTGAGGGACCGCCTGGACCAGAGGGGCGGGTCTGCCAGCTTTTTCTCTCAGGTGTTTGGCGGAGCTGTAGGTTCCCCGGAGAGCGTCTCCAAGTCCGCTTTGTGCCTTTGAGCACCGGAGGGTGGGAGCGTCACTGGGCGCGGGCCCTGCTGCATCCTGCCAAGGGACCTCATGCGCACCTCCGCCCCGCAGGTGTTCAGAGTGGAGGTTCTGTGCAGCGGGCGCAGACACACGGTACCAAGGCGCTACAGCGAGTTCCACGCACTGCATAAGCGGGTGAGGCAGCACCGGCAATTGACTGACCCCGGTAGAACCCCCGGGTGGCGGGAGGTCCTCTTCGGCCACCCCCACAGATCCTAGGCAAGACTCCCCATTGGCTGCAGGGTCTCTCCTAGAGAGAGCGCAAAGGGACATATTCCAGCTCAAACTGACCTTGTTTCTGCAGCACACCCCGCCCTCGGGCGTCCCTGACCCCTGTCCCCACCACCACTCACCATGGTCTGCCCCAGGTTAGAGTCTGAGGAGGGGTCCAGAGGGAACTCGTGGCTAGGGTCAAGTGGGCATGAGGGGCTCTATTGGGATACTATGATCGCACCTCGATAAACTCCCAGCAGATCAAGAAACTGTACAAAGTTCCTGACTTCCCATCGAAGCGTCTGCCCAACTGGAGGACTAGAGGATTGGAACAGCGCCGGCAGGGCTTGGAGGCCTATATCCAGGTGTGCAAGGGGCACACTCTGTTGCCTCTAGCCAGCTGAACCAGGGGTCTGACCCAGACAGGAAGGAGTGGGAATGTGGGAGGGCCCTTACAACTTGGGGGTTGTTCACTAACCCTAGTCTCAATTTTCTGAACACTCATGAGTCCAAATATCCCTCACTGGATTGTTGAAAGGATTGAATGAGGCAAGCAGGAGACAGGTCCCAGCTCAATGAAAACTAGTTCCCTTCCTTCCGTGGTGAATTTTATGGGCCCTCAAGGAGCAATACCAGTGGGGGGTTCTTGCCCACAACAGTGATGTGAGATTGCAGGCTGGACCACTTCACTGGGCCACAACCTGTCCAATCTCACAGGGTCCAGCACTCCGAAGAGCCTTGCTGTGCGCTCACTGCTTGACTTTCTTATTTGGAACAAAATGCCTCACATTTTCATTTGCACTGGGCTGTGTAAATTAGTAGCCGGGTCTGATTATAGGTTTCCTCTGTCCTCCTTTCTAGGGCGTCCTGTACCTGAACCAGGATGTGCCCAAGGAGTTACTGGAATTCCTGAGACTCCGACATTTCCCCACAGACCCCAAGACCAGTAGCTGGGGGTAAGGAAGGCCAGTGTTTGGGGGAGGGCAGGGGTTCTTGGCAGCGAGCAGGTTAGCAAAGGTGTTGCAGGGTAAGCCCTTTTCTTTCTCACATCTGCCAGGCACCTGGCCTAGTTCTCCCTCTTTTGGGAGACATGACCTTGCTCATCAGTTTTCTTGACCCTGGTGGAGGGGCTGTTTTTTGGACAGTCTTGGTTACCCCAGCTGCCTCCACCTCTGGAACTGGCTTGTTACAAATAGAAGCAGTGATCCCCTGGGATTGAAGTTCTGGGCTCTGTCCCCAACCCTTCTTCACCTCCTGGTCATCCCCAGGCAGCTCACAGTGTGCCTCTTCTTTTCAGCACTCTGGGGGAATTCCTGCCTAGCCACAGCAGGCAAGTCAAAACCCTGCCTCTTGCTGCCCCCTGGTGGCCTCATGATAGGAGGTGGGCCGGCAGCCTGGGGCCAGTCCAGTCCCTGTGTTCCCGGTTTTCCTCTAGGTGCCTCCTCAATCTATTTCCTTCTCACCTTTTCCTTCGTGGGTCCCTGGTGATCTCAGTCCTCATTTTGCCCTACCTTCTCCCCATCCCCATGGCTCATGTCCCTTTCTTCCCAGCTCACAGCTGCACCACAAGCCTGTCATCAGCTTCTGTGTGGATCCATACATTTCCACTCCTTCTCCAGGTGAGAAAGTTGCCTCTGACCCATGGTCTGTATTTAGGGCCAGGGTACCAGGGTGGGGTTACCATCTTTCCATTCCTAGGATCCCCAGGCAACATCTCCCTTTGACATCCTCTTTTGGGGCCATTACCTGCTGCTCCTCTAACCCTGTAGCGTGGCTTGTAGACCTGGCTCTCCAGGTCTGCATTCTTCAGAAGGCTGGTTTTACCAAGCTGATGTGTGATGTAAACAGAATGTGGCCTGGAATGCCAATTCTTCATTTGGATGGACAGCTGTTATCTGCCACCTTGGCAGGGGCTTTACTCCCGAGGGTGGCAGAGCCTCTGGGCAAAAGTTCAGGGAGATGCAGGCCTGTCCCATACCAACCCACCATTTCTTTTTATCCCAGAGCTTCTGCCAGATGTGGTGGTGAACGGTGTACTCCAGGGGATCTATGGATTTAGTGCCAGCCCAGCATCAGCCCAGCCAGAGGCTGACTGTTACCCAGCTCCTCTGCCACCAATGCCTTGATCAGCAGAAGCCTTTGAGCCACCTGTCAGGAGTCATGTGCCTATCCTTAGAGTTCCAAACAAGGAACTAGCACTGGGTCCTCCCTTAGCCTGGACCCAGGACTTAACTACCCCAGGATCCAAACTCAGCATGCACTGGCAGCTGGGAGTGGTAGAACTCAGGTACTCAGAGAGCTTAGGTCTTGCCAAGGCAAGACCAAGGAGTTGAGAAATAAAGGGGAGGTGACAATTTTCAGGTAGATGGTGAAAAGGTACAGGTGTATTTCTTAACCTAGATCAGAAGACTGCAGGGGCATTAAAGGTTGAGACATAGTACCTACAAAGTTTAGGACCCAGGAGAAAGCGCTCACCTAATTTTTTGTGTGGGTAGCATTTGGGTGTAGGTTTAGGCAGGAGACTGAGGAAAAGGGCATCTGCAGTCACTAGAGTCTTCGACATGTTGGGATGTACACTTGGGGAAGGAACTACAGATCCAAGAACCCAGCCCACATGCACATTATAAAAAACCCACTTTTTTCTTTATTGGTCAGCACTGATATGAGTTACAAAACTGGGCCTGTGGAATGTGAGGGGAACAGGTCCGCTCCATTAGATGCCAGGATTAGGCCCAGTGCAGCATGGAGCCCTGTTGATGGGCCGCCACCTCCCATATGAGGACAACAGGGCCTGCAAAGATGGTTGCTCAGAGGGAAGTGGTCTCTGGGGCCCTACTCCTTGGCGATGGCAAAGGGCTTCTCCACCTCGATCTTGCCACAGTCTGCAATGATCACATCCTTCAGGGGCTTGTCCCGACTGTCTGTCTTGGTGCTCTCTACCTTCCGTACCACCTCCTGGAAAAGAAAGGTGGGGAGCAAGAGGGCAGGGCAGTCAAGAGCTCCACCAATCAGCATATGACTTAGGAGGGCCGAGGTCGACCTGGGATCAACAACGGCACACAAAGCTCAAGGTATCAAAATTCCAATAAATTCATGGCTAGGGTGCCATGCTAGAGTGGGAGGAACACAAATTTGACAATGAGTGGACATAGGAGTTTTGTTAAGACCCATGTTGTGCAAAGGGTAAGAAGAAGGGGGTGACTGGGGAGCAAAGTACCAAGTGGCCTCTCAGGGACACCATGTTCAACTGTATGCTGTACACTTCAGGGGTGGGAGTCTACAAAACCCTGTCTGAGTGGTGGAATAGATGATTCTACAGTTGTGTGGCTTCAATAAGGCCTCCTGTCCAGGACCTGGAGGAATTTAGAACCATGGGGGGAATGGAGGTGGAGGCTGTTTCTTTTTTACTGAGATGGGGTCTTGCTATGTTGCCTGGGCTGGCCTCACACTCGTATTCTCAAGTGGTCTTCCCTCCTCAGCCTCCTGAGTAGCTGGGATGACAGTTGTGTGTTCCAGCACTGGGCCAAGCTC
This sequence comes from Aplodontia rufa, assembly GCA_004027875.1. Lineage (NCBI taxonomy): Eukaryota > Metazoa > Chordata > Mammalia > Rodentia > Aplodontiidae > Aplodontia > Aplodontia rufa. Next base: position 26,839 of record PVKS010006080.1, read on the forward strand.
TTTATTCTTGTCCTACTCCCTTCTGCAGGACAGAAGACACAAGCACTGGTCTGAATCTGTGGCTTAGGGTCTTTGGGAATGGGTAAAATTCATGGAGCCCCTGCCCCAAAGTTTGTGCTGAATCTCTGGTAAGAAGTGTCCAAGTTTAGCCCCTGCCTCCAGAACTCACCATGCCCTCTAGGACTTTGCCAAATACTACATGCTTGCCATCTAGCCAGGCCGTCTTGACTGTAGTGATGAAGAACTGGGAGCCGTTGGTGTCTTTGCCCGCATTGGCCATGCTCACCCAGCCAGGCCCATAGTGTTTCAGCTTGAAGTTCTCATCGGGGAAGCGCTCACCATAGATGCTCTTTCCTGGGAGAGGAGGAGAAGGAGAAGCTGAGGGAGATGGGTTGGCCAGGCATACCTTTGGGGTGAGGATTTGAAGGGTGCAACCAGTCCTCTGTAACACTTCAGGCTTGAGTGTTATTTAGACATAAAAGTTGACCCGTTCCTATCCTCCAGCCTTAGAGTCAAACCATGCAGACTGACACCAAATGAGGCATCAGGCCAGGCTGATTTAGTTGACAAGCTCACAGGAAGCATTGCTTTTAAGTAAGGCACATATTAGCTACTCTTGGCTACTGTCTCAGCCTGCACAGAGGGACTTTGGTGAACAGATGCTCTGGTGCTATACAGGATGCAGGGGAGGGAGAGAACCCTCCAGAACAAGACTGTTGTGACTGACCTACTTGTATTCCTAAGAGTGCAAAAGACTGCAAAACATGAACAGGAGAGATGAAGGTGGAAGGACCAGGAGAGGCAAAAGATAGGGGCTACCATTTGGGTTCTGGGGAGTCAAGACCCTCTTATCAACGAAATGAGCCTAAAATAAAAGATGTTTATGAATATGTGTAATGTATCCGTCCTTGTGAGTCTGGGGCCAGAGTAGAGGACAAAGGTGGTGGAGCACAGATCTTTACATACTTCTGAGATCCTAGTTCCAAAGGTGGTTCCAGGAGAACATGGAAACCTCTCCTAGTCACCTCTTGGAGATTCACAGCGTCTATCAGCGGGCTGAAAGCCCTGGGAAATATTATTAAAGAAGCCGTTTTCATTGTTTTACCCGGCACCCTTCGACTCACTTGCATATGACATCTTATTTCCATTTGCAATGCATTTATGTTCATCCTGTGCTGAAAACTGCCCTAGACTGAGGTTGACCAGGAAAATGCTGCTGCTTGTGCGGCAGGCACCCAAGAATGACTAGATTGCCACTATCCTGTGATGACTCCTGGCTGTGATGCTCCCATTTGAAGATCCTCTAAGTCTCAACCAAATGTAAGATTTCAATTACTGCTGCTACCCAGAAAATGTCCAAATCTCCCAAGATACAAGGAGCTCCAAACTCAGCAGGACAGTTCACTTCTAACCCAACATCTCCCATCATCCTTCCCTACAGGTCACTTATTTTTCTAACTTTTCTCACCCCCCTCCCCACCTTTCCTTTCCATTTCTGCAGCCCTCACTGCAGCAAGAGTTAGTGCCTGGAATGTGGATAGGGGGTACCAGAGACTGTTCAAAGCATGTGAGATGTACAGCAAGCCACCTTGTGAGGCAGGATAGTAACTGTATTTCAAAGAGAAAGAAGCTGAGACACAGAGGTTAAAGTCACCCAGCTAGGAAATGCAGAGCTGGAATTCAAGGAGTGTCTGCTCTTACCCACTAGACACGTGTAGAGCTTCAGGCCCAAGTCACCCTGCTGAGGACCGCTGCACCAATCCCTCAGTAGCCAACTAGCTCTTAGCTCCACATACTAAATCCTGCCACGTCATTTCCCCTAAAGCCCCTTGTGCCTGGGACATGCTTCCATTCAATCTCCAGCAAGTCACCACTCTCTAGAGCACAAAGCCCGAGTTCCTGGCCACCTCTCTGAAACCCATGGTGTGCTTGACTTCCATTTCCATGGCCCCACCTCTGCCAAGCTCCTACCACAGAACACTCAGGCTCACTCCTCAACCCTGCCTCCTCATTGCTCATTCAAATTCAAAATTCTCCCCATCCAGGACCCTTGCTCGGAACTTTCCTCATGGTTACAAAGCCATTTCCTAATTACCTTGGCACCAAGTGCCTCTGGTTTGTCAGTACTTCAACCATGGCTTACCTTACTGGGTATTCACCACACTCCAGCACCTAACACTCAGGACTTCACCTAATCACAGTACCCACAATGCTTAACCCTCTTCCTTCACAGAAGAGGAAACAGGAGCTCCAAGGAGTCTGCCTGAAGTCACAAAGTAAAAAGGTATCTGACTCCACAAAAACAATTCTTCCTATCACCCTACTTTGTGTCTTCTCGTCCACTTGCTACATTTAGTTCTTAAATCTTGTGTTGCTGTGTAGCTTTCAGAGTTTTTCCTAGAAAGCCAATGACAAACAACTTAAGCCCGAGTCCTAAAAGCTGTATATGGCCCACCTGGGAATTTTTAGGTACTAGAAGTGAAAGGGAGCTGATGCTCTGTTTATGTTCATATCCTTGGCCCTCTTCCTGGGGTCTGAGGGAACAGCAAGATGGGTCCCCAAGCCCAGTGAGACCCACGTATCAGTGCAGGATAGCTGTCTTTTCTGTCCTGTGCAGGGGTGGCAAAGCACCAAGGAAAGCAATCACTCTGGCCCTTGCTGGGGCTTCCAAGGTGGCACACACAGGCTCTGCATGCCTGACCTACAACTGCTACCTGCATGTCTTCATTTTGCTGCTGCCTCCTTCCCCCACCAGCCCTCAATGCCAAGAGTATGGGGGAGTGGTAGGGAGAAAAGTCACCAGGCTATAGGCCTACATCAGCAAGCAGCTCTGCACAGGGCAGAGATCCCACCTGATGCCCACTGCTCCTTCTCCTTCGTGCTAGTCCGCACTGCAGAGGGTGCAGCTGGTCTCAGAGCAAGTTAAGAGGACTGCCTCAGGAGCTGGGGAAGAAAGGGGCCTTGCCTGCCTTGCACAGCCTGACCCTCTATCTGAGACGCTATACTGACAGGTCCCTTTGCCCAGAGGACCTGGTTACCTCCTGTGCCATCTCCCCTGGTGAAGTCTCCACCCTGGATCATGAAGTCCTTGATCACACGATGGAATTTGCTGTTTTTGTATCCAAATCCTTTCTAGAAAAAAGGAATGAGAAGGCAAGATGACACGAGGCAGGAGGCAGACATCACATAGGCCCTGCAGGAACCTAGCCCCCAACTCCTGCTCACAGAGGCCCCACTGCTGGCCACATTCATCATTCAACATGGTACTGAGTGAGTAGTAACTGCAGGCCAGGCTCAGAGCACACCTTCCTCTATGTTTGTACAGTCTCTATACAGTCTTATGTCTTTTTTTTAATGACTTTTTTTTTAAAGAGTGGAACAGCGAGAGAGACAGAATCAATTTTTAATTATTTATAATTTGTCATGTGGTTTCTATTGCTCCAACACTTCGTTGTGTATGTGGTGCTGGGGTTTGAACTCGTGTACTCGCACATGTCAGGCAAGCACCATAACCGCTGAGCCACTCACTGCTCCAGCACCGTCCCCTCTTTTCTAACCATAAGAACAGATGGAAGAAAACAGACCAAGTAAAAAGGTCTCCTGCTGGCTCAACTGAAAAAGTTAAAATGAACTTCACGAAAGGGGCTATGCCTTGAAACACTGCTGGATTCCGTGATGAAGTCTCCTTTACTCTTATGATATGGCAATACTAGGGCTGGGGGTGTAGCTCAGTAATAGACCACTTGCCTAGCATGTGCTAAGCCCTGGGTTCAATTTCCGGCACTGCAAAAAATGAAAACAAACAAAAAAACAAAGCTCCCAGAGCATAATGTGGTAGTGCACACCTGTAAACTCAGCAACTGGACAGCTGGAGAAAGACAAATTTGGGGCCAGCCTGGGCAACTTAGTAAGACCCCATTTCAAAATAAAAGTGACTGTGTTTTAGAGCATTTCTGGGTTCAAACTGAAGTACTGGGGGGGAGGGGCAGTAATGACAATACTAGGTCCCCAGGGCCATCAATGAGGGCCACAGCAATACACATGGGCTGTATTGTGTAGCTATCTTCTGCACCAGCCACCTACCTCTCCTGTGGCTAAGGCCACAAAATTATCCACTGTTTTTGGAACTGTCTTTCCAAACAGACCAAAGACCACCCGGCCTACATCTTCATCTCCAATTCGAAGATCAAAGTACACCTGAGAAAAAAAGACCATTTTAAAGTTAGCCTCTTTAAAGGGACCTTGAAAAGGAAGGGGGCGCTCAGAAGCTACCTTGAGGATGGGAGAGGACAAAGTCAAAACAGAGGTTTTGAATCTGATTCTCATAGAGGCAAAACCGCTGTGAGAATCTAATGACAGTTCTAATCCCTCTTCCTCAAAAATGTTTGTCTGCACTCCACATAGACTACAATCTTTGCTCTAAATGAACAATGGGTCCAGATTCTAGAAAATTCACATAAAAAGGGGGAAAAAAGCCACATAAAGGGTTGAGCTCAAGTTCACCATGCAAGTTTAAACTTAATTTACCCGTGCTTTGTAACTGGAGATTACCCGTGGCTAAAATTTTGGCTTAAAAGGAGCAAGAATTCGACACGTGACATTTCGCCATTTCTCCAGCACCGTAAGGTATTTGCAAAAAGACCGCTCCAGTAGCGGCCGCAGCTGGGCATCCCGGGCTCCAGCCAGCTCGCCGGGGCAGGGTGGGGGCTGGGGACTTGCGGAAGAGGGTCCGGCTCATTTTCGGGTCTGGATGGCCAGTCCGAGTCAAAGGCCAAGTACGCTCGAAGCCAAGGCTCGAGCTTCGGGGCTTTAAATGCCCCGGGACCACCAGCCTGCGACCGGAACCCAGGCGGCGGAGGGCAGGCCGTGCCAGGCAGGGTCGCACAGGAGGGCCCGAACCTTGACGGTGACTTTGGGCCCCTTCTTCTTCTCATCCGCCACAGAAGGTCCTGGTAGAAGCAGGAAGAAGACAGAGCCCACGATCAGGGCAGCGGCGAAGAGCACCTTCATGTTCCGCTCCGACAGGCGCAGCATCCACCGGCAGCAGCGACCGCGGCCGGGCAGGCAGGGCCGGAAGAGGGTGGAGACGCGGCGGCGAGGGCCGGCGCGGCCACCGAGCGGGGGAGCCCCAGGCTGCTCACGGCCTCCGAGCCAGCAGCGCGCGCCGCTTCCCCCCTCCGCCTCGGCGCCGGGTAGTAGGTCCTCCCGGGGGCGTGGCCGGCGCGCCGGCAGGGACGCGGGCTCGTGGGTGGCTGCCACGTTATTGCTCCCTCATTGGGTTCCCAGCTCGTCCCTCCACCCACAGGAAGGCGGTGGGCGGAAGGCGACGCCCGGAGAGCGCGGGGATTGGTCTCCGGCAAACACCGGCCCCGGCATGCCCAGCGTGTGGCGGCGCCGTGGGGGCGTGGGAAGACGGTGGCCTGGGTAGGGCCGAGAGCGAGGCTGGTCCTCGTGGTCTGTACCGGCCGGCCTGGTGTTAGGCTCTACCGAGATGCGTTTCAGCGTGTAGCCGTCAAAAACTCAGGGCACATTTATTGCTAGTGTTCTTTTACAGCTCCTTCCACTCGTCTTGCAAAACTTGCTTCAAGACTTCCATTTTCTCTTCCATTCTTCTCTCCCTTCTCTGCTACGCGCACTGCTGTAGGAGTCAATGCGCGCTGTTGTACTGCGGTTCTCAACTTTTGCTTGTTTTCCAGACAGATCCCATTCTTTCTTTTCGATTTGGTGAGCCAGGGGCTGCTGTACTGTATACGCTGCAGTTTCTTAACACTGCCGCAGGACTCGGTGCTCAGCTGTTGGGCTAGCTTCACAGCGTCACCGAGGTGGGAAAGACGTCTCCCAGCACTTTCCCAGAGACCTTCAGGAAGGTCACAGACAGTCCTCCCATGTCCCCACTGGACTAGAGTTTTCTGGTTGTGCAGTCTGCTTGTTGGTGTTCCAGACTACAACATAAATTCTTTTGAGGTCTTACCTAGAAAAATAAAAATGAGGGCTGGAGCTCGGCGGTTACGGTGCTTGCCTGGCATGTGGGAGTACGCAGGTTCAAACCCAACACCACGTACACAACCAAGTGTCCGAGGAATGAAGGTCACATGAAAAACTAAAGATTGCTTATCTCTGTGTGTGTTCCCTTTTTAAAAAAATAAAATAAAAAAAGACACATCTTTCCTAAATTTTGGATTTATGGTATGACTTTAAAAAACGAGGGACAGCGAGAGAACGAATTAATTTCATTTCATGTGGCTTTCGTTGCTCTGACACTTAGTTGTACGTTGTGCAGGGGTTTGAACCCACGTCCTTGCACATGCCAGGCAAGTGCGGTAACCACTGAGCCACCGCTCCAGCCCCTTACTAAATGTTCTTTAAACTAATTTTCAAAAATTAAATGTGCATGGGCCTGGAGCGGTGGCTCAGTGGTTTCGGCGCTTGCCTGGCAAGCACGAGGACCCGGGTTCAAACCCCAGCACCAAGCACACAACTGAGTGTTGGAGCAACTAAGGCCATGTGAAAAACTAAACTTGTTTTAAAAAAAAATTAAATGTGCAAATTCTAGTTTTTCACTGTCCAGATTGTAGGCATGGCTCCATTTCCATATTTAGGCAGTTTGGCTTCTGTACCAAGTGCTGACCTATATGAGTTATGCATGACCACTGGCCTTTCCTAACTTGCCCTCCCTTTACTCTGTCACTGTAGTCAGGCTGCAGAATTTCAAGACAGTTCTCTTATGTAAACACAAATGATGTTTGTTGCTTCTTTGCACATCAATCCAAACCACCTTAATCAGGTAGAGGCCGTTCAAGGTAAAGCTGTTAATACTGACAATGATCTTCCAAATCCACCTTCTCACTCCTGCCTCTGTGGTGGGGGGTGGCAGGGGGAGAATGAGGGTGCAAGCCTATTTCCCCATTCCCAGGTCTAACCCTATCCACAGCCACTGAGAAAGTTTACCAAACCGTATGTTCAAGGTTGTGGGCTGGAGCAATGGCTCATCAGTTGGAGCACTTGCCTGGCATGGGCAAGGACCTGGGTTCACCCCAGCACCACACATAAGTGTCAGAGAAAGAAAAGCCAGATGGAAAATAAAATTATCTCATTAAAAAAAACATACAAAAACAAAGTGGCCTCTTGCACATTAGGAGCTAACGCATAACAGCATTCTCTCTCCCATCCCCTTCAAAAGAAAAAAAGTTGATGTACAAAATGCCCTCAGTGTTTTCTCTCATGATCTTACATGCGTTTTCTGCTCCTACTTACCTACGAGTGGAAAAAAACAAATCATTTAATCACTGAGTAATACATGGGCAGTTTGTTTGCCATGTACACATTATTTTACATTGCACAACATAATTATATCTTCTGTCTACATACACGTTCCTCATTGGTATCACAGAATTCTAACAAAAGCTGTTCCACAGAATAAAGCCTTTCTTCCTGGTGTTCCACCATTTGAGAGCAACAGGGATAGAGGAACTGAGAGGGAATCTCTAAGTTCTAGGAACACTTGTTTTTGAAGCGATTCACAGGCAATGTTCAATCCAGAAAAAAGAAGCAAGCATGACAAATTATCAGGCATTTTTGTTCTTGGGAACACTGAATAATATCAAATTTAGTCCTAGTGAGACAGATTAGGAGAGAGAGGAAAAATGGCTAGGTAGTCAGGGCAATGGACCCCATTCAGCCACACCTAGAAGCTGGCCAGTAGAAAGCCTTTAAGGGGCATGCTCAGAGCCTTCGAAGGGAAAAGACCATGAGGCTCACCTGTGGGAGCAAATCCTTTGTCCCAGAAGTGGGAAAACTAAGAAGAGGGGGTGAACACAGATGGGAACTAGGAAAGATTCCCTACCTGTTTTGCGTAGATTGTAACCGATGGTTTTGGTGCTTAGTTTCAATACCTGTTTTACAAAAAGTTTAACCAATGATGTTGGTGCTTAATTCCTGCATTACATGAATCTTAAATCAAGGCTGATACCCTAAACCAATATAACCCCTGGCCTAAGGCACATCAGACATTATCCTGCTTCCAGGTGGCCCTCTGCTTTGTGGAGACTCTGCTCTCCTTTCTTAAATAAATCCTACTCCTTTTAATCTTCCCTTCTGTAGTTGTCCATGTAGTTTATTCTTCAAATTCGCAAGACAAGAACCCAGAAGATTGGCACTGAATTCCCGGAACGTATTTACACACCAAGAGCCGCAACAAACTGCTCACAGTAGTGGGGGGACGGAAAAACTCCAGCTCTTAGCTGGGTAGCTCCTAACACTATTTCCGCAGCCAGCCCAAATTCCCAGTTTTAACTGGGAATAGCTGCAAACACTGAAAACAGTCTTCTTTGGCCACAGAATTCTGTAGTAGGCCCATTCGCCATTGGGATCAGAGAATTCAGCCTCATTCAAAACCCTCACATCACTAGGATAAGGTTCCTATTTAGAAATGAGCCATAGGACATTAAAAACAGACCAACAAACCAACCAAAGAAGTAAAAGTAGTCAAGAAAGGTAAGACATTTTATTTTACATACAAAAAGGGTGCAAACTGAGTCCTTTCCTCCCCAAATTGGGAAAGAGGTATACTTAAAGATCACATTTGTGTTTTCCATGGTGCCCTAGGAAATGAGCTACTCTGAGATAACATTATCAGGACCCATTTTCCATTTTCTCCAGAAAAAGCTACTTCCTCTGCAGAGGAGTTTTCCCCAATGGTGTACAAATCTTTCCTGGAGGAACCATTTCAAATACGTTTGAAATTGACATTCATGTTTTAAAATACTACAAGTTTCATTTTCACAGCTGAGCTTTGCGACCAGTGCCAGGTTTTATGAAACATTACATATTAAAAAAAAGGTAAAACAAAAACAAAACAAAGCATTTAACAATAATCATACACTTCCACACATCAATTAAAACTGATTTTCTCAGCTGATTTATACATTATCTAGTTTTTAAAAAATCGCAATCAACATCCCAATGTCTTTGTAAGAGTACAATGGGCAAAGATTTAAGAAACAGACAAATAATAATATAATAAATTAGAGCATGTAATATCTCCAATGGGAATTGCTGAAGCAACATTATTTTCCATTGGGGGACAGTTTATATTTTTGGTTTCATCTCATCTTCTCTGCTGTTACTTCTCTTACTCTTCTCTTTGCTTGATAAATGAGGCTAATTCCCAGAGCCAGCATGCTGAGATGCTGATTTTTGAAGCGATCACTTTACCTCTGAGAGTACTCAGGAATGCATGGTTCCCAGCAGCCTGGGTTCTGAGACTTTATAAAAGTGAAATGCATACAGATGAGCGCACACACACGCGCACATGAAATCACACACACCCATCTGTAAATGTACTTCCCCCCAAAGAAATGGCTCATCTTTCCTGGAACATTCCTAACAGATTGATAAACCTTCTAAAAAGCCTTTTGGTGTAAGGGCTGGCCTGGGATTTGGTCTGGAGCTCATGAAGAGAACACTGAAAATGTCTCACCTATCCTGAAAGAGGGGTTGGAAGCAGTCTGGTCAGTGGCCCTCTTGTGCAGGTTACTGGAATGACTGCACTGCGCCCTCACTTGTTACCATGAATGATGCTCTGCTCTGAGAACTTAAAGGTGGTAATGGCACCAGCAAATGACTTTGAGTAAACGAGAAAAAAAGTAAATTCTGTCCACACAACTGAGGTTTCTTAATAACATCAAGTTTGGTAACCAAACTGGAAATACATGGAGTACATGTTCACTTTTTCCTTTGTATGCTGATCTACAAATACTGGAGTGAATTTCCTGGTTGGTTTTTGAGAAAATATGTCAACTATATTACCTATACTCTGGGATCTACTTACTATTCTGAATACAACGATAAACCTATTCTTTTCCACTTACTCATCTGCAAAAGGAGTTAGGAAAAACGTTTTTAAGATTGCTTACTGGGTCAGACTCAAGACTGGTAGCCTAAATCACTGCTCAAAAACTCTACACACCTACCATAGAAAGGCCATGGTTACTTCTTTTTCTTATGCAGAAACAACCACCAATCCCCGCCCTTAAAAAGCAAAACAAAACACCCCAACCCAAAGGAATCCCACCCAATTTGATTCCCACCAACCCATCACAGACTGGGAGTCATTGGCTATCAACCTGTACATGGGACTTCCCTAGTCTGCAAAACCAAGAACCCCAGAGATAAGTGCCTATCACCCACATGGCCAATCCAGTTAGGGTACCTAGTTATCCTGGCTCTCTGAAATTTATCTGCCCACTTTGGGGCAATGGTAGCAGTGGCCCAGCAAAGGCAATGTTGACTGTATAGCCCTACAAACTCCCAATCTGAGAAACTTCAGCCTTAGCATGCTCTGACCCCAGAGACAACAGTTAGGGCAACTGGATGGGAATGGAAACTGGCTTAAATATGAAATGGAAGAGGTGGCTAGGACACAGGAGGCACACGGTTTTAGGAAGGATGCATAAGAAAGATCAAGTTCCTCTGAGATGTCTTCTATGCTGCCATTTCTTACTTTTGAGAAACGCAGACTGCTTGCTCACGGAAAGGTGGAATGGATTTATATCTTTTACATTAACAAAAAGTTAAGGCTAAGAACATTAGTGACCACTTTTAACAAACTCATATTTCTGGCATTAAAAACAGTTACTAACACTGAAAAAGTACCACCATCATATATTTCCACTGAACTAAGGTGGAAGCTCCTTTAGAGGTGATGAAAACCCCATCTGGCTAATGGGCAGGGACTACTTCCATGTATATGGAGTTTACTTAAAAAACAAAAAACAACTACAACAACAACAAAAAAAAAAAAACCCAGGAGATTAACACTTCTATTAGAAACCTCAGGATTCCTGCTGTCTCCAGCAGCTCTTGCATTCCAAAGTACAATGCGATTTTAACTGAAGGCTAACCTAGTCATCCGACTTGTACCTTCCCAGATCCTGTTCATACCTAGAGAGACTCCAAGAAAAATGTTGGAGGAGTCCTGAGTGCACATTGGCTGCTGGAACACTCAATCCCCCTTACATGATTAGACTGCACAGAAACAAGTCCTGGTCCAGTCACAGAGGCCACTTGGGGGAATCCTATCCTGCTTGGCTTTCTTAGCTCAGGCTGCAATGCCTGGGGAGAACTTGAGAGAACTCCTGAGGACTGAACCAAGGGCACTCAACTACTGAGTTAAACCTCCAGCCTTTTTTGAGACAGGGTCTAAGTTGCCCAGGCTGGCCTGGAATTTGTGATCCTCCTGTCTCAGCCTTACAAGTAGCTGGGATTACAGACATGCATCACTGCACCTGGCTGGTAACTCTTAATGGTCTATTAATGGGTTTTTATGAATGCTACTGATGCCAAGTTAACTTTAAGGGGAAATAATTACATCAATCCCAAAGAAAATGATCCTCCAGCATCATAGCTGTCAGTGAAATGGAGAAAGTTCAAAAATTACAGAGCAAGTAGACTTGGTGTGGGAGATGGGGAAGGAGTGACTGTCCCTTAAAGACCTGGCTGAAGCATAAAGCCACATGTAGCAACAGGTAGGGCTGAAACTGATGGCCAAATTGTTTCTGGGTTATTCAGGTTTTTGTTTTTTTGGTTTGTTTTTCTTAGGGAATAATATAATCTCTCAGGTCAGGGATAACCTTGGAGTGTCATAGCCTTGGAAGGCTCACCATTACTCTCCATGCTCTTCACACGTTCATATGAAAACCAAACATCTAAGAGACTAGGGAGGTTGGAGGGTGAGAACAGTGCATTAGGAAGAATCACTCCCCACACCTCATTACCAACTACTCAGGTTCAACCCCTCAAGAGCTAGCCTATAAAAATTTTTAAGACAAAAAAAAGTTACTAACTCAGCTATAAGGCAGGCAGCCTGCCCTGCAGCCAAGCTGGTCACTGCCTTTGCTTTTTTGTGGAAGTGGGATGGGGGAGGCACTTTGTGGGATACAGTGTGCCCAGATGCTCCAGGCTTTGCCACTATTTCCCCTGCCCTCCCTTGAGAGGTAAGGCATTTACTATACAGGGGTGAAGAAGTTAAATTTTCTATACAAGAAGTTAGAATAGCCCAAATGCCAAATGAGAGGCTGTGAGTTTTAGTGATGGGCATTAACCACTAGGTAATGGCAAGGAAGTATACACCAGTATGCAACTTCTTTGTGGGGAAGGGGTATGACACTGCCTCTCCACGCCACTTTGTTTCATACAGTACATTTCTTTTAAAGAAATGGGAGATTACAATCTTTATATAAGCTAAGCAGATTTGAAGCCAGTGAAATGATATTCCCTAGCCAAAGTCCAATGAAGAGGTGAATGAAGTTCAATAACTCTGATTCATGTGAATGCTGCTATCTCTACTCCACATGAGATACATCAAGAGACTTGTCAGGAAATGCCTGACCAGAAAATATTCCTACACCTTCCAGTCCAAAAGACAGCCTTACACCTCAAGTCAGAGATGTAAGATTTCTGTGGTTTGCACCACAAACCACCAGACTAAGTCATTAGCCACTATCCTTCATGGTTAATTCTTTACTCCCAGATACCACCTCTTTCCCTGATGGAAAAAATCCTTTCTCTTCTGTCACATCTGGAATGAGAAGTCATCATTTGACAAGCCACAAAACTTGAATGAACATCGAGCATGAGAAGACTAACTCCACACAATCACTTTTCAAACAGTGAATGAGGAACCTTGATGCTTGGTGGCAGTACATCATGTGAACAGACCACAGTGGAGGTGGAGGACGTACTAGGGAAATCAAGCTTCGATGCATAGCTACCTTATCTGGAAGGAATCTATATCCCATTGTGAAGCTAATTTCAGGCCTCCCCTTCCCTGGAATTTTCCAGCACCAATCAATCGTAATTACCCTCCTGTTCATTACAGCCCTAAGTACTGAGCTTTAAGCCTGCTGCTGTGGACCTGCTCAGAGAAGAACTTCATGAATTTGGTTTCTGATAAAGCAGGCCAGCCCAAATGCTACAACTGAGCCATTGGGGCAGACGGAACACACTGTCACTTGCTTTTCCTGGCCCTATGATGCCACATCCTGAGGCTTCTCTCACATTTGGAAGGTAGGTTTGCTGTCCTTTTTGTCCACTAATGGCAATATGGTGGTGGCTGTTTAATCACTAATCCTGTCCCCCAAGTCACAAGAAAGTCACATGGCTATAGTAGAAAGTCCCTGGCAGTGGAGGAAACAGACATTTCATATATTTTTTGTTAGGCATCTCCTTCTCTGGGATGAGCTGTCTCCTTGTCAGAGTCTGGCTCGGTTGCTCATTTCATATGCTGGAAAGCTGGGATTTCAAACTGCAGGCTGATTGGGTAAAGAGGTTCTGGAAGGGACATTCTTCAGCAGCTGAGAAGATGAATAAAATTCAAGTATGTTTTCTTGCCAACCTGAGAATTCCACTCAGAATGACATAGAGTTTGGCTTCTCTTCTGGGTGCTGCAGATCAAACTCTTTTCACTGAGAATGTCCTCTGGACCCACATTCTCTCTGAATGGCTTGGCTGGCCCATCCCACTCAAAACAGAAAAAAGTTAAAACCCCAATATAACCAGACACAATATGCATCTGCCATGTTTTTTTTTTTTTTTTGTTTTGCTTTGTTTAAAAAAAAAAAAACTAAAAGTGCAATAAAGTCAGTTTTCTTTCCTTTGCTCAGAACAATTTGCATGTCCTGCTACTGCCTGGAGAAAGGAATTTGCTTGTCAAGAAAGCTAATACCAACGCCCGGGGACAGTAGACTGCAGATTTCTCACAGCTTGTGTCCTACAGTGTAACTTCATAGGAGGGAGGGAAGAAAGAACCTGAACCCGGAGGCCAGCAGGGCTGGAGGCTGCCCAGGCACAGAGGGAGAGGAAGTCGTACTGTCAGACATACCTAGGAGGTGAAGAAGGGCCTTCTCCAGCCTAACCTGCCATCTTCCTCCTACCTTCTTGGCTGCACCCCCAGCCTTTTGGGCTTTCTACAGACAAAGCCTTTAACTCACTAGCTTTTATGCTGGAGAGGATTGAGGATGGGACAAGAACCAGTAGTAAAGGAAGGGGAGGGAAGAAAATAGTAGTCCTTGAGTTTTTGTGAATGACACCTTCACTGTAAACAATGGGAAGGAGAGTCAACCAGGTAGCCCCAAGGGCAAGCAGTGGAGGAGCAGCAGCTCTGGGACCTGCTCAGAGCCTCAGGCAGGCAGGGACAGCAACTGACCCACAGGGCCCTGACTGCTCGCCCTGGCTCCTTCCTGGGCGCATCTGTTTTCTTCTTTTTGGTTTGGATCTCCACCCTCCCCGATAGGGGAGTCCCTTCCAATGAGAAATGGCAGGAGCTGCAGGTGCAATCGAGTCAGAGTCCCCAGGGCCTGAGGACTCTTAGGAGGCACTGGTCACTTATGGCGCTGAGCAGTCTTCTTCCTTTTCCTCTTAAAGAAACAGCAGCACCTGGAGCACAAGGAACATTACAAATCAGTACCAATGGCTTGCAACTTCCAGCAGAACTCTGCCTGCTTCTGCTTCCTGGAGCGGATGGGGTTTTTCCCTCTGACACCCACCCACAGGGCCACCCACCAACTACAATGCACACCCTGGAGGCATCAGGCAATGTCTGCCAGAAAAGCCAAAGGAAATAGCTGCTTAATTTCAGTCTGCCCAAGGTAACTATTCAAATGCTATAGGTTAGGCAGGGGGGACACATGCATTTTTGGAAGGAGGATGAAGACAGCTTCTATTCTAGTCTAACACTCAACCCAGATGCCTCATCTTTGTCTAGAACCAAGGCTGGGGGTCCTCAGGGCTGCATAAAAATAGCCTGTATTATCTGCTCCTCAATATTGAGGGCAAATTATTTAATGTAACTCACTAGCTGGTGTGCAAGGAGGCTAAACTAAGGCAAATACATCCCATAGGAACCCTGGGAGGGTCTCAAGTTGCTACCAAGAAAAGGATTAATGATTCTCTCCACCCCTATTCCTGTCCCCACCTAGACACATGCCATAAGCAGAAGCCCTGACTTAAACAAAAACTGTGAACTCCCCTCTCCTGAGACCAAGAGAGTCCCCTTTTCACTCTGAGGGACCAGTGCCCCAGCCAGGCAGCCAAGCCTCAGGAGGTCCTCTTGTTGCCAGTTACTCCTCACTTAGCTTCCTGAGACTGCTGTTGCTGTGCCAGATGTAGTTTATGAATCAGCCCTATCAAGGGTAGAGGCTGGGGCCAACTCCCTTCACAGGCTCTCTAAGGCCATTTTCTGGGGAGCAGCTACTGTTCTGGCTCTTCCCTAGGCCTGAGTGTTCTCTTCTCACTCCAGCTTTGGACTAGGAAGTGTCACTCTTGCTTGGGCAACACAGAGGGGGGTGATGAGGACTGTAGCAAAGTTTATACAAAAGGTATGTTCTCTCCAGAGAACTGACACATGAAAAATGAGAATGCTCGGGGCAGAAGGCAGTGGATGAGACAATGAAGCCAGATGATGGAGGGGAGTGAAGTGAAGGAAGTTCAAAGTGTAGCTCAGACTTCCTGAATCCTTGAAAGAAAAGTTTTCCTGAGAAATCTACCTTTAAGTCTCTTGTCTAATCTTTCTAGGTTTAATGCCAGAAATATTCACATGGAAATAAAGAACTATTGCTCACTTCCCATGCTCCTAAGTGTTCCACTCTAGCTAAGATTCCCTCTTATTTTAGTTATATCTTGTGGTATTACTACATCTGATAGACTTATTAAAAACCTGGAGACCCAGCACTCAGGAGGCTAAGGCAGGAGGATCACAAGTTCAAAGCCAGCTTTAGCAACTTAGTGAGGTGGTAAGCTACTTAGTAAGACCTTGCCTCAAAATAAACAATAGAAAGGGCTGCGGATGTGGATCAGGGGTTAAGTGCCCCTGGGCTCAATCCCCAGTGCAAAAGAAAAGAAAAGAAAAGAAAAGAAAACAAACAACCCACTTGGAGAAAGTTCCTTAGAAAGAAGAAATAAACATTTACACAGAAAATGATGTGCTTTAGCCATATCTGAATGAATCACACTTGCAAATTTTGGAAACAGGAGTTTAAGAGGGTCTTAATAAATTTTCCGAGTTTATGAATGATATTTTTAAGTACTATTAATGGGTGTGAATACAATTACTAACCAAGGTCACACAGGCTTGAAAACAGAATAAATGATTTTAAATAAAAATGATCAATACTTTTGATTGCTTAAAATAGTTCTCAATGGAAATCCTGAGGAATTGAATTCAAGAAAAAAATAATCTTTTTCTGTATGTATGTATTAGAATTGGACATTTTCTAAATTGAATGTTCAGCAATTAATATTTAAGGAGGCAAAGTCAATCTCACGGGATCATTAATATTTCAATAGCCTTACCTGTCCTCTTTTTTTTTTTTTTAAGAGAGAAGGACAGTGAGAGAGAGAGAGAGAGACAGAGAGAATCAATTTTTATTGAGTTTTTCACATGACTTTCGTTGCTCTGACACTTTGTTGTGTATGTGGGTTGCTGGGGTTTGAACCTGTGTACTTGCGCATGCCAGGCAAGCGCCTTAACCACCGAGCCACCGCTCCAGCCCCTACCTGTCCTCTTTTAACTATGATTTTCAGAGATATTACTAACTTTTAAGTTAATTTCTATTTTTATTCTTTCAGGAGAATGCTAAGATGATGATTTTGTGTTTTTAAATAAAACGAGTTGCTGGGTGTGGTGTGTGCAACTGTAGTCCCAATAGTTTGGGAGAATGAGATAGGAGGATTCCAAGTTCAAGGCCAAATGAGGCCTAACACAACTTAGTGAGACCTCGTCTCAAAATAAAATATAAAAAGGACTGGGGATGTAGTTTAATGGTAGAGAGCCCTTTCATTCAATCCCCAGTAAAAAATAAAATAAAAATAAAAAAAATGAAAGAAGCCAAAAAAAAAATTGAAATGCTGGTTCATTTCAGACCATACAACAACTCTTTTATCTCCTTTGAGGCAAGCCAAACAAAGTAATGTCTGCTTACAGCATACCATCACATGGTGTGCTTGTCCAATCACCTGACTAGAGGAGTGTGTGAGCTGTCCAGAGGAACTGCAATATTTTAAATTTAGAACCCTAGATTAATTTTTACTAGTTAGTATAGTTAAAGCTTCAGCAATTAATATAAGCTATTAATAATTTCACTCATGAAGAAAAGGCTTCACATCCTGCTCTTCAACTGTTTGGTGTTTCTGTTTGATTTCATAGTTTGGACCCATTAAACCAGGCTAGACTCTAGACCAAGTCCACTGACTTGACTTCCTACCAGTGTTACTTTCAGAAGAAAATCAGGACAGGTGATCAACTCCTGTTGTGATTTAGGTTCCTTCCAGGTTATTCTTTATGTGGATGACCAGAAGTTCTTAACATCAGTACAAAGTGATCCAAGACTGCTGACTAATGAGCCTTGATCAAGCACTCTTCCTTCAGGCCCGACTCACTACCTTTTTCATGTAACTCTTACTGTGTTCCTGCTTTTCCCCTTCAGCTGCTCTCTTCCTAGGCTCCTCTTCTCTGCCATACTTGTACATTTTTCCTTTCCTCAAAAACTTGGCTTTAGTCTTGCTATGTCCATGAAGTCTTCCTTGACCATTCACAGTGGTTTCTTGGCCCTCTCAGCCTTCTAGAAATTATAATGTTAAGTGTCCTAGAAATCTCTTGTCCTTTTACCTCATGTTATTTCTCTCCAGCTAGATGGCTCCTAAGCTCTCTGGACAGACCTTGGGACTCCTTAGAGTTCTAAGTACGGATTATGATGAGCGCAACAGGACTGCAAAAATTTCAATCATGTGGCTGACATCTCACAGGAAAAAAAATAGACCATGACAATGTCAGATTAGAGACACATATTCACAAAATGGATAAGCCAAATGTGCTCTTTCAAACCCTAAAACTACAAATCCTACCTTTGTAAAACCCAATTATTATCTTTAATACATTTCTGCCCCTAGGGAAACATCCATACGAAATTTAGCCTAGAATAGCTAGGGATCAGAAACCAGTGCCCAAACCAGTTACTGAAGAAAATAGAAACGAGGAGTCAAAAGAGTCCAGCAGGCTGTTATCAAGGTATAGTATATGGCCCTGTGTGTGAAGAGAGTGTGGGAGTTTCAACTCCAGACTGCAATAAACCAACAAGCTCAGTTACACCTAGAAGGTCACAAGCAGTGTCCAGGAAGAGCTAGGGAGGGGCCCTATCTTATAATAAAAATGTTCTACACCAACATGAATCCTTTAAGGCTTCTACTTCCACATAACCCCACTGTTGCTAAGAAAGCATTCAGGAAGCCATTTCAGGGGGCTGGAGAGGTGGCTCAGCAATTAGACTGCTCGGCTGGCATGCTTGAGGACCAGAGTTCAAACCCCAGCACACCATGTACACTACCCCAGTACACAACAACTGGGTGTCAGAGAAACCAGAACCAGATGAAAAATAAAGTGTATTCCTTCTCTCTTCCCGCCCCCCTCTCTCTTTGTATTTCAACATATTTTTATTTTTTTTCTCTTCCTCTCTTAAAAAAAAAAAAGTCTTTTCAGGGAGTAGGAGCGATAAGCTCCAATACATCCATCATCTGAATCAGCCATTGGCCTACTACACTCTCATAGGAATAAAGAAAAACAATAAACAAAATATAAACAAACAAAACAACCCCCAAAACAACAACAACAACAAAATGTCCATCTCTCTCCTAAGGAGTTCTTTTTTGTGACTTCCACTCTACAGACAGAAGAATTAGCTAAATCAATAAGAAAAAAGTCACAGATTATTTTTTTCCAAAGTGGCCAATTTCCAGATTAGAAACCAAGTTGCAGAATGTGAGATTATATATAGCAATAACACTAACTGTTGTGTTTGGCAAGGAAACGACTGATACCTAAACAACTGCTACAATAATCTTCTTACCTCAGACACTCTCCCTCTAATAATATCTGGTCCTGTTATTTTGGGAGAAAATTCACTCTACCAAAAAAAATTTTTTTAAAAAAAGATAATTTTGGATAATGTGGAATGTTATTTTGCAGGAGGTGGCAGTGAAAAATGAAGTAGGTCAAAAAGAAAGAAGGAACAGATTAATTCCTGGGTACAAGCCTGCCCCATCCCCACAGCGCGGATCTAGTTCCCCAGTCTGGGTAGTAATGGCACAAGGAGGCACATGGAAGCCATTCTACGTTTCCTAAGGCATTTTGTTTGGCTTTGCCAATCCCAGCCTAGTCTGGTCCACTCCCCTTGCATGTGGACTGGAGAGAGGGACTCACCACAGGTTGAGCATTTTCAGGCAGCTACAGAGTATGTAAAGAGAAAAACACAGAAAGGAAGAGAGAGAAAGAGAGATATTAGTCCACAGAGATGAGATGGAAGCGAATCCCTGTGAGCCATGCAAACATGCAGTATGTGTCTGTGTTTAGTTTCTTCCTGTTGAGGTAGACAGAGTAGACCACTTTGTTTCCACATTAAAGTGGAAGGGGCAGGAGCCTGACAGAAGCATCAAGGTGGGAGGTAGATCTCAGGGGGTGGGGCAAAAAAGAAAGAGTTGGTGGGAGCTCCAGGATGGCCGTTCCTGGTCAGCTTTCAGGGAGACCACAAGGGAAAGAGCAAATGACCCTGTCTCTAAGAACTCAGTCAAACACCAAGGCTGAGACATTTTGTTCCTACATGAGGCCTTCCTGTGCAGTGTTGAATTAACCTGTCTGGTACATTGAGGGAAAAGAAGTCCCTCACTTTTTACAAGTCCAACAAGACTGACCAAAGCAGTTAGCAGTTAACTCTTCCCCTAGAGAGGCAGAAAAAGTTTAAGAGATGCTTGTTTTATCAGATGAACCAGAGGGAGGAGGGTCACTGCCCTGGGTATAATTGTCAGAGAAGGGCCTAAATCCTATTCTTTCTAGTTCTCAGGAGAAATGAAGTTCACATTTACTGTTACAGCTGAAGACTAGATAACTCGAAATTCCTGTTCTAACTATAGCAAAAATCAACTGAAAAGCTGCTTGCCCTCCCCACCCCTTCAACCATTCTTAAAAAAGACACGTATCCTACAGAAAAAAGGAAGTCAAATGTTCATTTTGCTCACAGAACAAAACAAAGACTCTGTCATTCCATCTTTATAGAAAAAAAGCTGGATGAGGAACCTAAAATCAAAAGCTTGGAAGTGAAGGTTTCAGTCTCCTAGAACCCAAGTTGAATCTTAATATAGGCAACAGACCCCCTTACCCCACAGACAGGCTGCACGAACAAATGGCATCCCAGCTGCGTGCAATGAGGGGCTGTTTAGAACACCATATGCTTCTCTAGCTGTGACTTCTTCCCATGAAAATGATCAAGCAAGTGAACACATGGCTACCCAGTCCCTGCCCCAACACCCTCAGACAGCCAAGAATAACAACGCATAGCTAGTCCCTGACAGTTCCTATACAAGATGGATTTGTAGCACGTGAAATCACTAGGGAAATCAGCACACAAAATGCCTTTTTGGATGACATTTGGTCAGATACAACAGTTCCCTTTTGATTTTTACACCTTTCAGAAGGTCCAAACCTGGCACTGGTGGAAAAGATGCACAACAGTCCTTTTTGCTAAACGGAAAGACCTTAAATTCTCTTCATATTCTAGAGTTTAGATTATACCACAACAGAACACACCAGACTGAACTCTATGTGTAAATGGCCCCCTATCTTACATGCAAGACACAAACACCACACTCACATACACAATTGCTGTATACATTTACCAAAATGAAATGAGATGAATGGATTAAAAAAAAATCCTGTATAGGGCATATCATACAACAAAAGTCCTTTTCATCTTGGTACTATTCAAAGCATGACATCCAGAACTGAAAGTTTAAAAAGCAATAGCCACAAACATGAACTAGGAGTGGGAGGAAGAGGTCATGTGTATGGCTGTCAGACTACATGTCTGATGCAGAGGTTCCTAACCTTAGGTACAATTAGAACTACCTGAACTTTAAATTTTTTGATGCTCAGGCCAGACTCCAATAAATCAAATCAGAATCTCTGGGGCTAGACTCAAGGATATGTATTTTCTAACATGCACCAGGTGACTCCAAAGTGCAGCCAAGGTTGAAAGGCAGAAAAATTGTGAGTAGTAAAATATCTCCAAAGTTCCTGAGAATAAGAGGTATGTTTCCTTACTAAAAATGGTCTTCTGGCATAACCCTCCCCCAACCCCTACCTCATGCATTAATGCCCTATTATAGGCTGGGAGAAGAGCATCTGAGGTTGCCTATGGGCATTAGGGGCTCAACAGGAAACATCCTTGGATGCTTTTTATCCAATGTGCAGGAGACTCTGGCTTCTAAGGAAAGGACCTTTTAAAGGCAAAAGCGACCTCACCAAATACAAGGGAAGGCGAGCAGGGAACTGGGTAGAGGGACAACCATGGAAAGTGCATATGGGGGCTGGAGAGGTGGCTCAGCGGTTGGAGCATTTGCCTGGCATGCATGAGGACTGGGGTTTAAACCCCATCACCACATACGCAACTAAGTGTTGGAGAAACAAAGCCCGGATGAAAAAATAAATAAATAAAATTGATTCTTTCTCTCTCTCTCGCTCTCTCCCTCTTTAGAAAAAGAAAGAAAGAAAGAGTGAGCGAGCACTGGAAGGAAGAACATAGATCTCTACTGGCCTCTCACTGACTTACACCCAGAAGCATAAGCCATGTTCTGGCTTATATTTAGGCTGGCCACTTGAGTGATCACTTAGGGCACGGAATCACTAAGTTGCCTCCTTCAAAGCACAAGTCACTGGGACATTCTGAATGCTCTCAAAGGGCTTATAATAAAGGTCAACCATTTTAGGGTTGGCAGCAGTTACTGACTTATATATCTATCCCTACCTCATGTTTTCTTGGAGTTTAAATCTGGATCTGAGTTTGGGATTGGGGAAAAGGGGAAAGAAGTGGCAGAAATGTTTTTGCAGCAAAACCAGCAATTATTTCACTTCCACCCCAGAATCTAAGAGTTTAAACACAGACCATGCAGAGAGCATCAAGGGGTTGGTTGTATGGGCAGGGCAAGACATACACATGCAAGAGAAGCAGAAAAAGACGTAAAGGTAACCACCTCATCTTGGGATTAGGGTCACTTCCTTTCCTTTCCAAGACTCTTATTCAGGTGCAGATGATTTTTCTTGCCTGACTTACTTAGTCTCTCTTGAGTCCAGAATCATTTGAGAGAGAGTGAAATGGCCCTGAACCCCTTGTTCCAGGACTATACACTTAGAATTGTTGGCCAACAACCAGAAATTTAATGCTGTTCAACACAGCTCATGGTTTAACATCCACCCCCTGCCACCCCTGCCGTATCCCAAAGGGAGCAAGAAACTCTAGGGACTTCAAGAGGTTCATGCCTATTATCTGTTATAGTCATTACAGCATAATTTTTTTAGTTCAGTATGTCTTTTGCCCCAGATAGACTAGAAAAATGTGACAATTGTCCCAGAAATCACAGCCGAAGAAGAGCAGCAGCAGCCTGAAGGTAGCATGCAAAAAATAAAAAGGTCAAAGGAGAGCTATGGACACAAGCATGAAGAATCCACATCTGAGATAAGCAGTACACAAAAAGGAGAAGACAGAAAAGAATTTTCAACCCACAGTTTAAGAACCCCCTTGAAATGGCAACGTACTTAGCTTCCTCCACTACCTCCACCTCGGCATGAGCTGTGATTGGTGCATTGGAGTGTGCTCCTGTGGGGTCATCAACATTCAGCTCTCCATTGGTTGAGCTAACCACCTGAAACAGAAAGACAGATTGTGACAAGTACCATGGTAGTATGAACCTCCTGCCAGGACCAGAGTGGGCACTAAGGGAGATCTGATCTCTATTTTAGGCACTAGTCAGGCAGTGTCTAGAATGTTTGTCTTCCTGGTTTAGGGGTCCAACTGTCCTAATTCAGGGAAGGTTCCCACACCCATATCATTTGAGAACACTTAATTCAATGATATAATGATAATAATAATTCCCATACTGAGTGCTAATTTGTGTAGCTCTACACTACATTGTATGAGTGTGTGCAAATTTTGCTTGGTGCTGGGATCAAACCCAGGGCCTTGTGCATGCTAGGCAAGCAAGCATTTTATCTTGAGCTACACCCCAGCTCATGTATGTGTACGTGTACATTTAATCCTCACAAAAATCCTAGGAAATAGGTAATATTACTTTCTTTTTATAGATGAAAATGCTAAGAAATAACTTAACCAAGGGTTAAGTTTGGGTCTGTGGACTTCCATGAGGAAGATTGGTCCCAAACACAGGTCTTTCATATTGCAAAAATACATACAGTACTTTATCATATTAAAAATATGCATTAATTAATTGTACCATCAATAATGGTAAAATCACTTTGCTCCCTTGAACATGGTGGGTAAATTATACTCCTCTCAGTTTACTATGCTATAATCATACAGACTCAGTAATGATGGTTTAAAAAAAATTCTGAGAAGGAAATAAAAAATGGGCACCAGAAACTATGAACAATCACACTTTCCTTCAGAAATTTCTTCATGGCTTTGACCACTGGTTTGAAGTTACTTGAATAATAAGACTACCATGTCCTCTCTGGTGAGAGGGAAAAAGGAAACACTTTCCCTTAGAAAACCAGTCTTCTTTTAACGACCTTTATTTCAGGTTCACTGTCATCCCAGTTCTCACTGATGGTCCCCGAACTGTTAGTGAAGGCTCTCAGTCCTGTCATCTGGTTAATGTGGACCCGATCAGGCTTCTCTTGCTTGTGCAGCTGCTTCTGCCACCTGGTTTCATTTCCAGCACATGATTCCTGTTTATGTGGGTGCTGGGGAGTGGGAAAAGGGACCCCGCTGGACAAACCACTCTGCTGTTAAAGACCTTGGCTGAAACATGGGAGAGAACCACAAAATAGGATAAATGGTTCAGATATCATATGGCCTATTTGAGACTGTTTTTACAGGTTGATGTGAGAATTACACAAGAAATGTAGGAGACAGTGTTGGGGACAATACCTGGTATACAGTAAGGGAGGTAGTACAGCATAGTAAGAAAGAAATGGGTTCTGCAGTTAGTCAGCTCTGGGTTTGATCCCTAGCTCCAGCACTTACTTGCTCTTGGTCCCTGGACAAGTTCCTTGACCTTTGTATGCCTGAGTGTCCTAGTCTGTAAGTGGGGAAACAATATTACTTATTAACTAATGGGGTTATAGTGCCTAATCCATATAAGTGCTTGGCCCATTGCCTTGACACATGGTAATGACTCAATAAATGTTCATTTTATTGTTATTCTTCCTCTATAAATGTTTATACTTTTTTTAAAAAGAGAGAGTAAAAGATAATCAATTTTATTTATATTTTATCTAACCTTTGTTTCTCTACCCCTTAGTTGTGTATGTGGTGCAGGGGTTTGAACCTGGGTCCTTGTACATGCCAGGCAAGCACTCCAAATGCTGAGCCACTGCTCCAGCCTATTTATACATTTCTGTTTTGTTTTGTTGTGGTACTAGGGATTGAACATAGAGCTTTGCACACGATAAGCATACTCTACCATTGAGCTACATCCTCACCCTTTTAAAACTTTATTTTGAGGCAGGGTTCTACTAAGTTGCCCAGGTTGGCCTTTGCTTGTCCTGCCTCAGCCTCCCAAATTGCTAGGATCATACAGGACTATGCTACTATAAATGTGTTCATAAATATTTATTATTAATATTATTATCATTTTGCAGTACTGGGGATGGAATGCAGGGCCTCTTGCATGCTATGTAAGTACTTTATCATTGAGCTACATCCCCAGCCCACACATGTTTATCCATAGCTTTTGCTAGGTTTTTTTTTTTTTTTAAGAGAGAAGGACAGTGAGAGAGAGAATCAATTTTATTTAGTTTTTCATGTGACTTTGATTGCTCTGACACTTAATTCTGTACATGGTGCTGGGGTTTGAACCTGCGTCCTTGTGCATGCCAGGTAAGCACTATCACAGCTGGGCCATTGCTCCAGCTCCTGGGGGTATTTCTTACTAGCTCCTGATCCACAAAAATTTCCTGAGTAATCATAAAGAAGAAGATGGGAAGAAACATTTGGTATTGTAGCCTTGGGGCAGTGATGATGAATACTACCTTTCGGTAATTTACAGCCACCATTATTTCTAAACCAGAATAATTACTGCTTGTACATAAGATTTTTTAAAAATTAAAATAATGCTGTATGGTTAGTGAAAATGCTACAGCTGGATCGCAAGTTTGAGGCTGGCTTCAGATACCTGGCAAGATCCTCAGCAACTGAGTGAGACCCAATCTCAAAATATAAAATAATCCCCTCTTCCCCCAAAAAATACCTTTTTGAGTTGTCTAAGGGAGATTCAAATTTCTGCTAGTAATTAAATTTAGCATCTCTGAATTACTGGACAATCTGACTATATTTAATCACCAGGTATGATACAGTAAATACTGTACAACAAAGTAATCTTATCCCTTTCTTTTTAAAAACACTGGTGACTGCTATAGATCAAAGGGATTAGAACACTAAGGGATTGAAGGAGATTGAAGAGGCATAAACAGCAACCCACGACTTGGTTAGAACCTGAAAACTATAACATTAATTTTGGGGACAAGTGGAATTGCAAATTATGGAATTATTACTTTTCTTAGAAATGACATTAGTGTTTCTGGCTAAATGACAGAATATCTTTGTTCTTAGCAGATGGAGACTGGAAGTATAGGGGTTAAGATGTAATGATTTCTGTGACTTAGTTTCAAATGATGAGGCAAGCACACACAGAGAATTAAAGCAGATGTGGCAAAATCTTAACAATTTGTTAATCTAGTTTAGGGATTTTCCCAATTTTCCTGTGGATTTGAAAATTTCAAGATATAATGTAGGGTAAAAAAAACAGCAAATAAAAATTTGAGAAGGTTTGGGTTTGCAGAGTAGACAACCAAAGAATTATCTAACACTACACTACTGATTTGTTCAGTTCTACATCTGTTTTAGGTGGACATTTTCTGATTGCACATTACTATCAATACCAATGTTCATTTACCACAAAGATTACAGGAGAAATCACGGTTAAATTTCTTGAAGAACAATTCAAGAACTAGACAAGATGTTATATAAAAATGTCTTGGTTTCTCCTGACATGAATGAAGTAGCAATAAGCATCACAACTGGGCCATGGTTCCTGTTCATGGCATTCCACGTGTCTTACACTTTCTAATTTCTCCTCCCAATGAATTACTACACAGCCCACAGTCAATGTTCTTGGGCGATCAAAGGAAGAGATTATTTTTATTTCAAAGACTAGATATCTTACCTGTATCAATGAACATCTGGTCTCAAATTACTTAGGCACAAATAAGAACTTTTCCACCTAGTTTCTACCATTAAATGTAACTGCATTAAAATAAGCCTGGGGATCAATGGCTATAAAGCTGGGCCTTTATAGCATTCAATAAATTATTGTGAGTTGAAGGTAGTATAGTATGTCAGACCACTGAACTGCAATCTGGATGTGCTGTGGAACACTAGCATGACTGGATTCAAGGCCTACCTCTACCATCAAAAGCTCTGATGAGCCTTGTTTTCTAATTATGTAAGGAAAAAAACAGCTTCAATTCTATCTACATCATAAATAACCATGGCAGTTAACTACAATGGCATCTAGCAAAGTGATTTGAAAAACTATAATAAAGAACCTTATGAATGTAATGAATTTTATATATATATGTATGTATATATATATATATATATATATATATATATTTTTTTTTTTTTTTTTTTTAGATGGGGCTCTCACTATGTTGCCCAAGCTAGCCTCAAATTCCTGAGTTCAAGCCAGTCCTGCATCAACCTCTGGAGTAATGCAGGAGACTATTTTATAGGCATGTGTCACTATGACTAGCCTAAATTACTGATTTTTTTTTTTTTAAAGAAATGGGGGACAGTGAGAAAGGCAGTGAAAGAGGATCAAATTTTTTTTTTTAAGTTTTTCATGTGGTGTTTATTGCTGAGACACTTTGTGGCATTTTTTTTTTTTCAAAAAGAGAGAGGGGCAGTGAGAGAGAGAAAGAGAGAACCAGAGAATTGATTTTATTTAGTTTTTCATTTGACCTTTGCTGTTCCAACACTTTGTTGTGTACATGATGCTGGGGTTTGAACCCACATCCCTGTGCATGTGAGGCAAGCATCGAAACTGCTGAGCCACTGCTCCAGTCCCTGTTTCAACACTTTGTTGGGTACATGGTGCTGGGATTTGAACCCACGTCCTTGAACATTCCTAGCACTGTAACTGCTGAGCCACTGCTCCAGCCCCAACTACTGTTTTTTGTCTTTTTTTTTTTTTAAGAAAGAGAAAGAGAGAGACAAATGAGAGAGAGAGAGAAAGAGAATCAATTTTATTTAGCTTTTCACATGGTCTTCCTTGCTCTGACACTTCATTGTATATGTGGTGCTGGGGTTTGAACTTGTGACCTTGTGCATGCCAGGAAAGCACTGTAACCACTGAGTCAGTGCTCCAGCCCCCAACTACTGATATTTTATTTATTTATTTAAGAGAGAGGGACAGTGAGAGAGACAGAGAAAGGGAGAAACAACTTTACTAAGTTTTTCACATGGCCTTAGTTGCTCTAACACTTAGTTGTGTACGTGGTGCTGGGGTTTGAACCCGGGTCCTCATGCTTGCCAGGCAAGCGCTGAAACCACTGAGCCACCGCTCCAGTGCCCCCCCACCTTTTTTTCAACTACTGATATTTTAAACGATGTCACTGTCATTATTTTTCTAATTCTGGGTAAAATTTAATTTAAAATGAAATTTATTTGCATACCTGGAATATTACATGTATTTTATTATAATCACTATTGATATTAATCCCTATTCCTCTGGCTATATGATACAAAATCAAAGTAATTGATTTTGATTAAGTATCTTATAGGATTATCAATTAGAAATACTAAGATGAAGTATTATTTTGACCTTTACTACTTCTGTTTTTTTGAGTGCTGGGGATTGAACCCAGGGTCACTTTACTACTAACCTACATCCCCAGCCCTTTTTTATTTTGAGACAGTGTCTCACTAAATTATTCAGAATCTTGCTAAGTTGCTTTGGCTGGGCTTGAACTTTGGAATTCTCCTGTCTCAGTTTCCTGAATCACAGGTATTACAGGTGTGCCTGGTTGACTTTTATTTCTTAACATTGGTAATATCCCTTGCCAGGGTCCCAAAAATTTGAGTTATTAGTCCCATCTTTCAAAAATGTCATTATGAGGAAAAATCAGAGTTGTGTATAAAAATAAACAGTACTTTAGCTAATGTTTCATTCTTAAGTCTTAAGCCTGTGCTTGGTCTTAAGATATTTCAAGAAATTCCCTATATATTTTAAACAACTTCCATGTTTTGAAAAGAGAAAAATATACTGTCTTTTTTAATTTGGATTTTTACATGTAGAAGATATTTGGAAAAACTGTTATAAGAACCAATAGGTTTTCCCATTAAATAGGTTGAAACGGGAATGTCCACATGCTTTATCAGAACAAACTCTTCCCATCTTGTCATTCTGCACTCCTTCCCAGGGTAAGGATGTCTTGCAGTCTATTCAGGTTAGGCTAAGCATGTTTTTAACACATTACTGCTGGAAAGTGAGACAATTCAGAAATTCTTGGAAATCTGTTGTCTTAGAAAGGTATTACTGATTTGATAAACAGCAGCTTTTATGTATTTTTTTTAAGAGAGAGAGATTGTGTGTGAGAGAGAGAGAAAGAGAAAGAGAGAATCAATTCTATTTAGTTTTTTACATGGTTTTCATTGCTCTGAGACTTCGTTGTGTACCTGGTGCTGGGGTTTGAACTCACATACCTGCACATGCCAGGCAAGTACCGTAACTGCTAAGCCACAGCTCCAGCCCCAAGCAGAGCCTTTTTTGAGTCTAGAAATGCTGGAGCTAAAACCAGTATAAGCCCAAAGACAAACATAATGAGGAACAGTAGAAATTTGTAAAATATTAGGTAAATGGTACAAATGTCTGTCCTCTATCCAAATGCTAAGGAAGTTAAAAGAATTTAGTTTATAGGAAGAAGATGAAGTTTGCAAATTTCAGAAGTGCTGACAGAGATATTCTAATTGGCTTGAATTTTAATCAAAAGACATCTCACAGTGGAGAGTAGAAACACTGTCCTAGAACCCCTGTGTTCTAGGAAAACATATCTCTGACAGATTATACTGTCTGGATATGCCTATCAGGTGTTTTCCTCCCAGCTCCCCGCTAGTCCTGGGTATCTGAATCCAGGGATTTGTACATGCTAGGCAAGCACTCTACCACTGAGTTATATTACATGCCCTTTTTATATTTTATTTTGAGATAGAATCTCACAAAGTTGGCCAGGCTGATCTCAAACTTGCTGAGATACATTCCCAGTCATTTTTATTTTATTAGTACCAGGGATTGAACCCAGGGACTCGCTAAGTTGCCCAGGTGGGTCTCAAACTTGCAATCCTTCTGCCTCAGTTTCCTGAGTTACTGGTACCACTGTGGTCAGCCATGGCTATATATGCTGCTATATATACTCTACACTGTTTCTTTTCTTTGCATACATTAGTTACATCGTCACCTGATTTCCCATACTACCCAATGATTTATCTTTTTATTACATTTTTTTAAAGAGAGAAGGACAGTGAGAGAGAAAGAATCAACTTTAGTTTTTCATTTGGCTTTCGTTGCTGAGACACTTTGTTGTGTATATGTTGCTGGGGTTTGAACCCGCGTACTCATGCATGCCAGGCAAGCGCTGTAACCACTGAGCCACCACTCTAGCCCCTCTCTCTTTCATAACTATGAAAACAATTGTTTAGTTAATGTTGAGCTGAGGACCATTCAGTTGCCTTTTACATGTGATATTATAAAGAAGCTGGCATTAAAACTTCTAGAATTGCAGTGCTCAATGTAATAGCTACTATCCATATGAGATTACTAAGCACCTAAAATACAGCTAATATAAATTCCGATGTCCTATAAAAGTAAAGTGCACTCTAGATCTCCAAGACATAGTTAAAAAAAGTAAAACATCTACTTAATATTTCTTATTGACTATGTGTAGATATTATTAAAATTAGTTTCACCTTTTCCTTTTTTAATGTGGCTACTATAAAATTTAAAATAATAAACATGATTCACTGTATTTAGACAGAATTCTGTTCCAGAACATATATCTGAAACTGGATTCACTGGCTCAAAAAGGTAGAGACAGACAGACAGCCAGACACTCACACACATTTTATTAGTTAGGTTTTATCAGTATAGAAACAAGTTTTTCTAGGAGGACTGTTAGGAAAAACAGTTGACTCTCCTGCTCTATCATTTCCCCCCTTTTTACAGCTTATGACTTAACTGCATATCTTAATTTTTGACTTAATCCATTCCTAAGTGCTTACATTATGATTATTAAAAGCTGCATATGACTGAACAAGAGTATACCATGGCTATCTTTTCCTCTGAGTACAATTTTTAAAAAAAAATTATCTTTTAAAATTAGCTTTTAATATATTAATTGCTAACCACTAATTTTACCCAAAGTTTTTGATTGTAGTGCTGGGATCAAACTCAGGGCCTTGCACATGCTAGGCAAATGCTCTATCACTGAAGTATACGCACAGCCCGCTGTTATTCATTTAAATAGCTTCTTTTCCCATTATACTGGGAAATCCCTTTGTGCATCCTCTTGTAGATTCATATAAAAAGGTCTATGAAAACGGAAACTTCTGAGTGTGTAGATTTTTTATTTAATAAAATTTCTTGTTTTTATTACTGGGGATTTAACTTAGGGGCACTTTACCATTGAACTACATTCCCCAGCCCTTTTTATTTTTTGTTTTAAAACAGGGTCTCAATAAGATGCTTAGGACCTCACTAAATTGCTGAGGTTGGCCTCGAACTTGCAATCCTGCTGAGATTACAGGAACGTGCTACCATGCTCAGTGGAGAGCACAGACTTTTTAAAATATCTTTGCCAGGTATGGTGTGCATGCCTGTAACATCAATGACTCAGGAAGGTGAGACAGGAGAATTGCAAGTTCAAGGCCAGCCTCAGCAACTCAGGGGCCCTAGTCAACTTAATGAGACACTGGCTCAAAATAAAAAGTAAAAAGGGCTGGGGATGTGGCTCAGTGGTAAAATGCCCC
Organism: Aplodontia rufa; assembly: GCA_004027875.1. NCBI lineage: Eukaryota > Metazoa > Chordata > Mammalia > Rodentia > Aplodontiidae > Aplodontia > Aplodontia rufa. The sequence continues at coordinate 57,978 of PVKS010006080.1, forward strand.
TGGGTTAATAACGTGGAACCTTACCTACCCCCACAAAATAATCAAAACAAGCAAAAAAATCTTTATGCTATATTCACACCAGATTCACAGTTTGACTGAGTAAAGAATTCTAGATTAGAAGTAATCTTCCCTCAGATATTTGAAGGCATCATTTACTACCTTGTAGCTTCTAGTACTGTTGTTCAGAAATTTGAAGCTATAGTAATTCCTGATTTTTTCTTTGCATGACTTTTCTGTCTCTGGAAGCCTGAAGGATCTTATCTTTGTCCTCAGTGTTCTGAAATTTCACAATGATGCACCTTGGTGTGGTTCTATCATCCATTATGCTGTGTTCTCAGTGGGTCCTTCTGACCTGAAAAACAAATCTTTGACTTCTAGAAAATTATTTTGCTAATGATTTCCTCCCTTTACTTTCTCTATTCTCTCTCTGAAATTTGTATACTTAGAATTGGATATCCTAGGTTCCCCTCAACTTTTCCTATATTTTTTCTTCTATTCTTCATCTCTCTCTTTGCTCTATTATCTCAGAGACTTCCTTAACTTTATATTCCAACTGGATGTATTTGAAATTGTTTATTGTTTTTAATTAACAAGAGTTTTTTTTTTCTTAATATTTAAAAAAAAAAAACCAATGCTGCTGGGGCTTGAGAAGTGGCTCAGTAGTTGGAGTGCTTGCCTGGCATGCGCAAGGACCCGGGTTCAAACTCTAGTACCACACATACAACTAATGTGGGAGAAACAAAGGCCAGATGATAAAATAAATAAAACGGATTCTCTCACTCTTTCTTTAAAAAACAAAACAAACAAAAAACAATGCTGCTGTTGTTTGCTTTACTCTTTCTTTTTTGTTCCAAATATACTTTTCTTTTATTCGATAGACATGGTCTTACAATTAGGAAGGGTTCACCATCAAACAATCAAGAACAGCAGTCAGAACAAGCCAATACTGGTGCCAGACCATGGTTCCCCGCCTTTGGGTTCCCCATGGTTCCATGTTTCACTTTACTTAAGCTCCAAGTTAATTGGACTTCTCGTGGAAGTCGGAGGTTCCCCTCCGATTAGATTTGCCCATACTACCTCCCTCTGGTCACCTTGATGTCCTTCCTGTTCCCTTCCCCCCTCGTTACACCCCTCCCTACATCCCCCAGGAATCTTTTCATAGTTCCCCATGATCATGTAAGAATTCATACATGTTGAGGTAACTGTTAGGTTAGCTGTCTAACAAACTGTTTCTGCTATATTCCAGCTTCCACAAATGAGAGAAAACATTTGGCCCTTGAGTCTCTGTTTATTCTCTTTTTTTAATTAAAGGCTTTATTCAGAACTATGGTAACTCTTGATTAGCTACTCATTTTAAAAGTGGGGGACTGCACACTAATTGGCACTGTGTGAACATAGCTGGGACTTAACGTCTATGGATTGTACTGTGGGATGATCTGGTTGGCCATTTCAATGAGGAAACTCTGCTGTCAGTATCCTCAGATGTTTTCTTTAGGGTTGACCAGTTTTCTTAGAGTACATTCTTTCATTTCCTTGCCTGGGGCTAGAGGTATACAGCTCAGTGATAGAGAACTTGCCTAGCATGCAAGGGACCCTGGGTCTTTTGATCCACAACACCACAAAATGTAAAATCAATAAAGCAATGACAAAAATTAAAAAATATTTTGCCTAGAAGAAACAGAACTGAATATTGGTTTTCTAAAGCATTAAAAGGGGAAAACAGGAGGGTATGCACACATTCCCTTAATCTCCCTCTTTTCCTATAGTACCTTGTCTCCAATGATACCTTGTATCCCTTAATCCAGAGATTCTGTCTTTTGCCCTTTCTAGAAAATAAATCTTTGATTTTTGCTGGGGAAGGGACAGCATTAAGGATACATGACTTCTTAAATAGACTTTTAACCAAATTTTCTCACTTTAGCACAATCTCTCTGCACCCCATCACCCCACGAGAAGGCTAATACCTGAACTTTTTGGGAATTCACCAGTGTCAATAGGCTCATTTTCAGGCTGGCTCAGGATTCAATTTTATTTTACATTTTTCTGTTTTAAAAATTCTTTTTAGGGCTGGAGTGGTGGCTCTGTGGTTCGAGCACTTGCTTAGCATGCATGGGGACCTGGGTTCAAAGCCTAGCACCACATACACAACTAAGTGACAGAGAAACAAAGGCCCCAGAAAAAAAAAATTGATTCTCTCTTTTCTTTCTCTCTCCTTCTCTTTAAAAAACAAAAAACAAAAAACCCCCAAACTTTTTAGTTATGACATAACACCAGGATACACCTTGACATAAGTATAGAACCCAATCTGCTCCAATTCAGTCCCCAGCACTTCCCATCCCATCAGAACTCAATTTTCTTGGGACTCCTAAATCAGTTAATAATTGCCCATCTGCTTTGCAACTTCCAACATGTTGTTGCCTTCTCTTCTTCTGTTTTCTCCATGCCTATATGAACTTATGCCTTTAAAAAATTTCCTTTACCATTGTTTCCACAGAGGATGAAAGGAGATGAGATCTATGTGTTCAATCTATCAGTTTTACCAAGAAAATCCTAGGACGTCTTTCCTCCAACACCCACAATGAGGTCTTTACAGGGGCAAAGTTGTCTCCTAACTTTTCTGAGAATTAAAAGATCTTTCACTGAATCATTCCTTGTAAAGGCATACCCTAGAAGATCAAGATTATCCAGGTGCACGTCTACATGCAAAGGGTTCACCTGCATGCCTCCACTGGTGATGTCACTTACCAGTATGAGAAAAATATCCAGGTTAATATTTCCAAAAAAATAACATTTAAGTAAAGTTAAGTGAAACAAGATGTTCTTGGTACTAAACAGGGAAGAGGCTCTCAAGCTAGCCCAAATGAAACCAGAAGTAATTTTCCAAGACTACACTTATTCCAGGGAGAAAAATGGAAAAAAATCCAACTTACTGGATACCCTCTTAAAATCAAATGACTTACACCAATCAGCAATCTCAGCTTATGGGCTAAAGTACATACCATTATGGAATGAACTATAGATGCAGTACTCTAGTTCTCTAACAAAATAATACTTATTTTATGTTTCAGGTCTTTATAGTTCACAGACTTGACATAAACACATTACTATCTTGATATTTCTGTAATTTATTATCAGTCGATCAGATTATAGGACTAGGTTAACTCAGTATCAAAAATCAAACAGACGTTTCTTAGTCAACAACAAGAAGCAATTATCTCAACAAGCAACTCTTATTCAAATCCACCTAGGCAAAAAAATCAGCACACAGATATGTAGTTAACTATAAAAGCAGCTCACATTTGCTCAAAGCTTCCATTTTAAAAGAACCCCAATTTCAAAAGCAAGCCAACATTCTACCAGCCAAGTGGGAATGCTGGGAAAAGGCAATAAGGCAGTAAGTACCTGCACTGATCCCCCATGGCGGTCTGCAGCCAAGTGAGACGTCAGGTATGAGGTATTGGTCTGCCGGCTGGGCTGGATTTCCCACTCTCCTCGGCGCTCTGATGATGCAGTCTGCTCAGGCATTAGGAAGCATATGAGCAAGATAATGGAAGGAAAGGTGAAGCAACAGCAAGCATACACAAAATCAAGTACATTAGTGCCCCTGTAGGTTTTGTTTTTGTTTTGGACTTTTAAGTAACCACCACTGCAAAGCACTGAGAAAAAGTCAGCTAGCTTAGCTACATTCATTTCTGCCCAATGAGCCAATACACGAGCCTACTTCACACCATCTGCATCCAAATGCAAAATACCAGTAATGACCAAAAGTGAGGAGGCAAACAATTCAAAGCTGGAATCGCCTTTTAGCTTCCATACTAATAAAATCTCTGTAGCCACTAAGCAGACGAAATTCAGAATGTTAAAACTGTTGAACAAAGGAAGACTCATACTTACAAATTGTTTCACTGGTTAAAGATCTATCTGAACAGATTGTAGTCAATAAAAGAAAATCCCTGGATTAGGAATCAAAAATAATATGCTTTTTTTCCTTAAATAGGGAACCTACTACTCTCAACATTAACCTCCCTAAGACTTTCTACTAAGATAAAAGGAGCAGTGGCTCGAATATGCTTTCAAATCTAAAAGAATGAACAAATTATCTTTTCAAAAGCAGACTCACATGTGAAGAATAAAAGATGGGGAGATTAAAAATAAGGCTTGATTGTTTTCTGCTTCCTCCAGTTAACAGCCTTTAGTTTGGAATCAGAAAAAATTTACTAATTAACATCAATATCATGAATTATTTTGTTTTGGAAAGCACAAGGCAGATCTTTTCTCAGCAGAAGGAGGGCCTCCAGTTAAAAACCTCTTTGGATTCTGCTTTAACCTCTGCTATCATTCAGGCTCTCTTCATTTCTTCTTTACCTGTTTTATAGATCTCATACTATTCTGATCTTGTTCATATGTGACTTTTGTTCTGAAGAATCTGTTTAGGTGCCTCTTCCCCTGTGCCAGATGGCTGAGGAGGTGTTAACATCATCATGCTCAGCTGTAACAGTCCTAAGGCTCTACAAAAATGAAAAACGTATAGTTGGAGTGGCAGCAAAGAGGGATTAATAAATCAAATTTTAATTGCTGCTGATATAAATAACAGCAGGGGTTGGGATATGATATTGCTGCTCTGCATGAAATCAAGTAAGGATCCTATAAATCTTAGAAATGTTTGTAATTATACGTATATTCTATAAAAAAGAAAAGGGAAAGTAAGAAAGCAATGATTTAAGACTCTTTATTTGCTCTTCCCCTCCAGGACTTTACTGATGAGAGCTGCTTAAAGCTCATCCATAAGTCACTTAAACGCCATTTCCCAAAAACCAGGTAAAACTTCCTCATCATTATTAATGAAAATGAAGTCACAGGGTAGTAGCACTACAAAGGATCCTGGTCATGTTTTCTCTGATATTCCTTGGGAAATGAGCAGATTCTCTAAGAATGTGGCTGTATTAACTTGCTTGCTACATAATCTTCAGAAGAGATATTTGGTTTTATACTGATATTCTTATAAGAGAGAATAAAAAATATCTCAGATGTTACCACCATTCTTTCTTCTTTTTTTATTCCCCAGTGCTGGGGTTTGAAGTTAGAAGCCCTCTACCACTAGGGTAGATCCCCTAGCCCTTTATAAAAAATTTTTTATTTTAAAGCAAAGTATTGTAAAGTTGCTCAGACTGGGCTTCAACTTGTGATCCTCCTGCTTGAGCCTCTGAGCAGTTGGGATTACAGGTATGTGCCAACATGACTGTTTTACCTTTATTATTTCTGCCAAAAAGCATTCAGGTATTTCATTTTCAAAAATTAGATTGTGGTGTATAACAAAATCATAGTATTTTATAAACTTACTAAAAGTGTCTATGTCCTTAGAGTACTTAATTTATTCTGACTACTAGAAATCTGAGAATTCATCCATTCTTTTAATATTAGAATATCTATAAGTAATATCTATTAGGGATAGCCTCTTCAGTTTTTTTCTGGGACTTTTCGTTTTTTTATAATATGTAAGTAAATACTTAAGGTTCTCTGCTATTATACAACACTGTCAGTTCTCCAAAAACAATGGGCTGGAGCAGTGGCTCAGTGGCAGAGTGCTTGCCTGGCATGTGTGAGGATCCGGGTTTGATCTCCAGCACCACATATACAACCAAGTGTCAGAAAAACGAAAAACTAAATAAATTTGATTTTTTCTCTCTCTTAAAAAAATCCAGATATTTACAAGTATTCTTTTGAGTTTTAAGATACATACTCAAAGTAATTATTTTTCTCTTATGATTACTCTCTGATTTTTGCATTTTTTAAGGCAAACAGAATTGAAAACTGCTGAGAATGTACATTCACATACACTCCTGTGTGTATGTGTGTGTGATAGTGGTGGTAGGGGGGCTTTGCACATGCTAAGGAGGAGCTCTACCACTGAATCATATCCACAGACATCATATGCTTTGAAGGTTAAGAAAGCCCTGAGAGGTGATCAGTTATTTCTATTTTTACCGAAATATACATTAGAATTCTGCCTGATTCACAGGACTCTTCCATCTCTATCCTCAAAGCAATATGCATTTACCTTTTAAAAACAGAAAAAGAATTTAACATTCCAGATTCCTTCATAAATGCTTCCATTGTAACCAAAAAATACTATATCATACTACTACTGCCTTTTATATCCACTGAAAACAACAAACTCAATAGGTGAATTTGGGAGTTGTTTTATAGCTTTGGAAACTACTTTTCATCAAAAGCTAAACTTTTGGACTGCAGAGGTGGCTCAGCAGTAGAGTGCTTGCCTGGCATGCATGAGGACCTGGGTTCGCCCAGCACCACTAAGTGGAGGAAAAACAAAAACCAGATAAAAAAAATAAAGTTAACTGTCTTTTTCCCTCTCTCACTCTTAAAAACAAAAAGAAACAAACAAACAAACAAAAAACCCCACTAAACTTTACAGCCACTCTCTTCTGGAATTTAAGAGCTGAGACTGACACATAAAGATCAATGTAGTAAAAAAAAGGCTATCTGTCAGTTTTAAAAAGCAGCCTGAATGAATGGGAACCGGATGGAACCAACACTTCTTACAAATACATATTCTGATATTGTAACTAACTTCCCGGGCAAAGTATTCTAGGCAACATTCTGTACATAGGATCTATAATTAGGCATGATCACCATAGTAGCTTGCTAGACTAAGCAAGTCAGCCAGTAGAGATCAGCACAGAACCACTTCATTCTTAAAGATCATTCATACACATCTATCTTGAAGACAAGCAAGAGGACCACAGGTAGAGTCATTCAGGAAGGTCAATTTCTCTACATTACTTGAAAGGCAGAGGTCCACATGGAGTGTGTAAGTACCCAAAGGTAGGAATCTCAAGGAGAGATACCTCCCTGAGGGAGGGCTTGGAAATCTTCTGTTGATTCCATTACCTGTGTAAAAATGCTTGGTTTACTGCACAGTAAGGGATGTGGCAACAAAAAAGCAGCAATCCAGCATAGAATAAATCAAAGGCAAAACTAACAAAAAGCACCTAGGAAAAAATATAGAAGACTGGTGAAAAGGTAAAAACCACAAACTGTGCCTATGGCAAAAGAAACGATGGTGACTATCCTTACAGTCATTTGGCAGGGATTAACGAACACTAACAAGAAGGGTGAGAAACACTGTTTGAAAATGTCTCAGCTAACACCCTCATCTGGGGCTTGAAAATTATTTCCAATTTCTAGTGGAAATAAAGCTACTGTTCTGACATAGAAGGAAGACAAACATCTTTCTCTTGAGGCAAATAAATCACCAGATATTATTCTTCATGTGAAGCTAATTTTGAAAAATTAATTTCGATTACATTTACAAAGAACTTTACCCATTTCACTTTATGGCTCCAAATTTTTTAAAAAGTTACCATCTACAAAAAAACCATCTTGGCATCTCATGTCAGTCTTCTTAGCTTTATTAACTGTCTTCATATATAATTAGAATAGAGATTGAATAACACCTAAAGGTTAGCAAGGAATATACTAGATTACATTCTGTTCTATCACGCTTTCAAGATAAATTTTTTTTTCTTGGAGTGGTTAAGTAAAAGGCAGAAAGTACAGTATGGGAAAAGACTAATAGTAAAGCAAGCATCTTAAGAAATCCGGATGGGGAATATAAGACCTTGACGAGTCAAACACAGTGGTGCACGTCTATCATCCCAGTTAGATGGGAAGCTGATGCAATAGGATGGCAAGTTTGAGTTTGTTTATTTATTTATTATTTATTTAGAGACTCAATAAAAAGACTGGGGCAGCAGAGACAAGATGATTACAAGTTTGAGGCAAGCCTTAGCAATTTGTCTCAAAAAACAAACAAGAGCTGGGCATGTATCTCAGTGGTAAAATGCCCTTGGGTTAAATCCCTAGTACTTGGGAGGGTGGGGTGAAAAAAGTACGGAATGAAAAAAAAAAAAAAGCTAACAAGGTTATTGAAATGCATATTTCAACAAAACTAAAAACCTCCTTCTGTTAAAGTAACGAAATATAACCAATTTTGCTGTACCTAAAAGGGCTACTCCATGTAATCCTATCAAATATGTCAACAATGACTTCTTGTATTCTACATAAAAACTTGATCAAATATGAGGGATATTTAAAAACCACTGACAACACAAACAACTGGAAGAGATTATTTCAAGGCTCAATACTATGTATGCCCACACAAAATCAGGAGTATCAATTTTGTGACACCCTTAGGGAAAAAAAATCACATTAAACATTCTAGAAGTATGTAACTTGAGCCAGGCACCATGGCATATGCCAGCAGTCCCAGCGAATCAGGAGGCAGAGATGGGAAGACTGCTTGAGCCCAGAGGTTTAAAGCCATTCTGGGAACACAGACTCTCAACTTGAAAAAGTACGTAAATAAATACATAAATAAAATTAAATAATTAGAAATTTGCAAAGTATATCATATACTTAACCGAAATGACACAAAACAATCCCCTAGATGGGAATACTCCAGAATCATCAAGTCTCTTCTTACAAGGAGATAATCAGAAAATAGGTGTCTGCTGAAATACAAAATACTGATGAACGTGTACAGCAAAAGAAATCTTTTATCATGAAGCAGAGAATTACCAGCAATGACTAGGTGACAGAACACAAGAAAAAGGGTTTTCAGGTCTCCATTTGTTTCAATGCTCCCCCTAAGAGTTAAGGCCCCCAGAAATGAGGAGTAGCCCTATCCTGCATTGAGCTCTGTGCTGGTGAGTGGACAGGTTGTGCACACAATACCCACAATTGTGCTCCTGCTAGATAGCAGGTACCAAGTCAGATAACTATACACGGGACAGAGGAGGCATGTAATCTGGGCCAACTCCTCTGCACCTTCAATTAGCAAACCCTGAGCCTCAGTGAGAACTTTTACTCTGGAAAGGCAAGTGCAGTGGCAAACACCTCTAATCTGTTACTTGGGAGGATGAAGCAAAAGAACTGCAAATTTGAGGCCAACCTCAGTAACTTAGTGAGACATTGTCTCAAAATAAAAAATAAAAAGAGGCTGGGGAATGTAGCTCAAGGGTAGGGTGCCACTGCATTCAAGCCCCAGTAGCGGGATGAGGGGCTGGGGGTGGGTGGAGGGGATGGTGAAAAAGTACTCTGGAAAAAAAAGGGAATGGAGAATTAACCATTTTCTGGTGTTTTAAAGGTTACTGAACATTTACAAAATGATACCCCTTTTATGAAGACCTCTAATTACTTTGGTTACTTAGCAATCTGGCCTAATCTCTTATGTTCCTCACAAGCTTTATTCAGTAAGCATGACAGCACTAAACCACAATACATTTTTCTTTTTTTTTTTTTAAGATGGAGAGAGGGAGGGAGAGAATCAATCAATTTTATTTATATTTTCATCAGCCTGTTTCTTGGCCACTTAATTTTGTATGTGGTGCTGGGGTTTGAACCTGGGTCCTCACACACACCAGGCAAACTCTCAAAACTGCTGAGCCACTGCTCCACCCCCACAATACATTTTTCCAAGGCTAAGTATTCCTTAAACCATTACCTTAGAGTCTAGACACAAATAAATAAATCTGAACTACTCTTTTATTGGAAGAACATTTCTTCAAAATTCAGTAAGATTTGACTCTTAAATTTTGGTATTTATTTTAAAGTGCAAGGTATTCAGTTAATTTAAATATGATTCTTTTGGAAGGATGAGAGATCAGTTGTAATGATCTCTCTAGTCACACTAGAGAGTTTGCAAGAGAACAATCCTTCTAATAAAAAATAGAAACTCTTTCCTCTAAATATATGCTGCATATTCAAAAACATAAGAAAAACTGTTATTTTGGGATTCAGTATTTGTGGTAGGATACCATATCGGGTAAAGTTTAATAGCTCTTGAAGGCTAATATGACTTTTTGCAATCTCAAAACAGGATCTGTTCTCTCTAACCTTCTAGGCTAAGTAGCACTTCTTCCTCATATGCCCACCAAAAACACACCAAATAAATGGGACCAATGGGAGAAAAAGGAGACACTATCAAAATTGCTAAACCATGGTTTTGTATATTTGTGTAGCATTTATATGCATAAGGATTGTCATAGGCTTGGATTTAAAGGGTATTGCTGTAGGCATATCCTAGTCAGTGCAATATTCTATATTAGTATGTTGAACAAACATACTGAATAAAAACTTTTAAGTATAATAATATGGCACCCACTAATATCAGATCTGTGGATATATGCAGGACTTACTCCCCTCACTGAATTTAATCAGAGAATCCAAGGAAGTTTTGCCAGGTGGAAAAAGGCAGACTTATGAAAGTATTCATCCATTTCCTGCTGAATAGTACTACAGAGAGTTTTGTTGTTGTTGTTGTTTCATTTAAAGAGAGTGAGAGAGAAAGAGAATTAATTTTATTCATTTTTAATCTGGTTTTTATTTTTCCAACACTTAGTTGTGTGTGCAGTGCTAGGGTTTGAACCTGGGTCCTCACACATGCCAGGCAGCCTCACGACCACTGAGCCACCATTCTAGTCCTAGTAATACAGAGTTTTATAGAGAGAACTCAGAATCATTGACTTAACCATATTTGGAACTGAGGATGGAAAAACACCAAGGTAAAATGATGGAAAAGACTAATCCAAATGGGACCTTTCTGAATGGGTCTAGCTTTTAGAAATAATTTACTTTAGCCGGGCATGATGGTGCAAACCACCTGTAATCACAGCAACTCAGGAGGCTGAGACAGGGGGATTCCAGGTTCTGAGAGAGCCTCAGAACTTAGTGAGGCCCTAGGCAACTTTGCAAGACCCTGTCTAAAAATAAAATATATAAAAAAAGGGCTAGGAATGTGACTCAGGAGTTAAGCACCCCTGGGTTCAATCCCTGTTACCACACACAAAAAAAGTATTTATTCTACCTAAATTCAAAATTTAATTACATTTCTCTAGACAAAATTAAAATTAAAAAATTGTAAGCATTCAGTATTAAAAGAGTTCATTTGGGTAAGGAGGCACACGCCTGTAATTCTAAAGACTCAGAAGGCTGAGACAGGAGGATCACAAGTTTGAGGCCAGCCTTAGCAACTTAGTGAGACCCTGCCTCAAAACAGAAAGACTGGGAATGTAGCTCAGTGGTAAAGTGCTCCTGGATTCAATCCTGAGTACCAAGGGGGGGAAAAGTATGGCAGATATACTGGGGTTGGGGGCTGGAGCGGTGGGTGGCTCGACGGTTACAGCACTTGCCTGGCATGTGCATGGGTTTAAACCCCAGCACCCACAGGCACAGCTGCGTGTTAGAGCAACGAAAGCCATGTGAAAAACTCAATAAAAATTGATTCTGTCTGTCTGTCTGATCCTCTCACTGTCCTTCTCTCTTAAAAAAAAAAAAAAAAAAGATATACTGGGGTTGGAGCAATGGCTTGGCGGTTGGAATACTTCCTGGCATGTCCAAGGACCTGGGTTCAAACCCCAGCACCATATACACAACTAAGTGTCAGAGAAACAAAGGCCAGAAGACAAACTAAATAAAATTGATTCATTCTTTCTCTCTCTCTCTCTCTTTAAAAAAGAAAGAAAGAAAGAAAAAATGGCAGATATATGTAATTTTAAATGCAATTCTTTGGGAATCACATTTGGAGTCCATTATTCCATCTATGAACAAAACAGAATTCAATTCAATATAACTACAATTTATACCAGCAAAGCACAATTTTCCCAGAACATGAGGTAATAGATTCCCATTGTGATGAAAAAGAATATGATTACCTGAACTTTTTTATTTTTATTTTTCCTTTTTACAGTACTGGAGATTGAGCCCAGGAGGGCTCTATCTCTGAGCTATATCCCCAGGCCACCACACCTTGCCTTTAACATTTTGATACAGGGTCTGGCTAAATTGCCCAGGTGAACCTTGAACTTAAATCTTCCTGCCTTGGCCTCCCTAGAATAGCTGAGATAACAGGCATGTGCCATGGCTCCTGGGTATGAACTTTTTTTTGGCACCAAGGCTGCTGAGTTTTTCTTTACATCCTTTCCCTTGAGAAGATAATCCTCTTTGGCCGCCAAACACAAGCAGAATAGCTCTTTGTGGAAATGGAAAACAAGAAGGAAGAAAAGTTGAAAAAAATTTTTTCGGGGCTGGAGCTGTGGCTTGGTGGTTATGGCGCTTGCCCTGCATGTGCAAGTACATGGGTTCAAACCCCAGCACCCATGTACACAATTAAGTGTCAGAGCAAAAAGAGCCATGTGAAAAAAAAAAAATCAATAAAAATTGATTCTCTTTCTCTTTTTTTTTTTTTTTTTTTTTGGAGAGAGAGAGAGGGACAGTAAGAGAGAGAATAAATTTTATTTAGTTTTTTGTGTGGCTTTCGTTGCTCTGAGACTTCTTTGTGTATGTGGTGCTGGGGTTTGAACTCGTGTCCTTGAGCGTGTCAGGCAAGCACCGTAACTGCGCAGCCACAGCTCCAGCCCTCTCTGTCCTCTTTAAAAAAAAGAAAAAAAAATTTCATGCAAGTTTAAATAAAAAACTGGATTTCACTGACACCTTTTGTTTCACGTTCATTTACCATTATTCAATTATTTATCAGTTACCATTACACACAGTGATTTGTGTATTAACAACAAAAATCTCTACTCTTATAAGATTTTAAAACTGAAGAGGTGACGGCTTCAGAGAGGTTAACTGTCCTACAGTCAAAGACTTCAGATAGGTTAAAACCAAGCTATAAGCTACTCTTTCTCTCCTCCTCCTCCTCCTCTTAGTATGGGATTAAACTAATAAGTCTGTTAGCACCCAGGTTCACTCCTGTACTGCATAGCTGATGGACAGATTTACTCAGAACAAGGATGGTTTTCAAGCATTATCAATATCATCTGTTTGCCTTGATTCCCTAATATCTCTCTAGCTTGCTTTTGAGAGAGATCTTCAGCCTGCTAGATGACTTCTTTTTTCCTTGGGTGAGGAGTGTTCTGCGATTGAATCCAGGGGTCCTCTACCACTGAGTTATATCCCCAGCCCCTTTTATTTTGAGGCAGGATCTCACTAAATTGCTGATGTTGGTCTCAAACTTGGAATCCTCTTACGCCAATCATGGGGATTACAGGCATGTGACATAGTACCCAGCCACTAGACCTCTTCAGGGGGAATACGCAGCCACTATTTCAAACTCAAGATACTGAAATCCAGACTCCAAAAAATTCCTCCTCCGATGTGCCTGTATCTGGTAGTAACACTACCTAATTAACCATGTTCAAAATTTCAGCAAACAGCTTTGACTCATCCTATTCTCTTAATCTGATCATACATGTGGACTGCAAATTATGGTAGACTGTATCCCTATAGTATTTTTCAGTTCCTTTTAATTTCACTTCTACCCCTCATCTAGGTTCCCTTTAGCTTTCAAGGAAATTCACTGCCTTCTTATTGGTCCTCCACTCTGGCTATCAGGTTATTACTGCCTTCTGAGTGAAAGAATTTCCAAAGCAAAGTTTTCATCATTATCAGCCCTCTGTTTAAAAATCTTTAGTCCTGAGGCTGGAGCAGTGGCTCAGCAGTTTCTGTACTTGTCTGGCAAGCACGAGGACCCGGGTTCAAACCCCAGCACCACGTACACAACTAAGTGTTGGAACAACGAAGGCCATGTGAAAAACTAAAGTTGTTTCTCTCTCTGTCTCTCTCACTGTCCCTCTCTCTTTAAAAAAAAAAAAAAATCTTTAGTCCCTATTCCTACTGAAATTAAGCACCAACACTAAAGTGCAACATTTCAGGAGCTTTATCAAATGGCTCCAACCTATTTTCCTACCCTTTTCTCCTAGGACTCCTTTATTCACATATTTTAGCAAAACTGAACTAGATATATTAATTGCTATTCACATATTCTTTCTGCTTGGAATGCTTTGTCTATCTCCAGTTAATTCCCCAAGAACATTACAATGCAACTTCTTTCATGAAACAATTTGTCATACTCAGACTACATGAAAATGTGTACTTTTGGGCTTGAGTGGTGGCTCAGCGGTTACACACTTGCCTGGCATGTGAAAGACAACAAGTTGTCCGAGCAATGAAAGCCACATGAAAAACTAAATAAATAAAACTTGATTCTCTCTTAAAAAAAAAAAAAAAAGAAAAAAGTGTACTTTTTTCAATCCCAGGCAATAATAATCTGTAACTTGAAATGTTTATCTGTTTTGCCTTGTGTTATAATTATCTGGCTACATGGCTTATCTGTCAGTTCTGTGAGGACAAGAACTCCATACTTGGTCTTCACAGGCTATGCTTTCTCATATTTGGTCCTGAGCCCAGATTTACTGAGTCAAAGTTGCTGAGAAAAGGCTAGCTGTCTCTGAAGTAAGTAGCTTGCCATCTCTTTATTTATTTATTTTTAAAGAGAGAATCAACTTTATTCATTTTTTTCATCTCACCTTTGCTACTCTGACACATAGCTCTGTATGTGGTGCTGGGGTTTGAACCGGGGTCCTTGTGCATGCCAGGCAAGCAATCCATTCACTGAGCCATGGCTCCAGCCCCTTGCCATCTCTTTAACAAGGAAAGATTTAATTTTTTACTTTTGCTGATTTCAAAACCTGAAAAGCAGGGCTGGAGCAGTGGCTCAGCAGTTAGGGCACTTGCCTGGCATGTGCAAGTTCTCAGGTTTGAACCCCAGCACCACATAAACAATGAAGTGTTAGCAAAGAAAGCCATGTGAAAACAAACTAAAGTTGATTTTCTCTCACTGTCCCTCTTTCCTTAAAAAAACAAAAACAAAACAAAACAAAAAACCCTGAAAAGCATTAGTCTGGAAAATCAAACTGTTTTCAGTTCCTAAAGAAACAAAGGGACATGCTTGACTGCAAATACTTTCTCTCAAAATAAGAAAGAAAAAGAAAATCCTGAAGATGGACTAAAATTAATGAGTCCACAGAATAAGGGAACGTAAAGGCTTAACAGACACTAGAAATTCATTTACACCCAGTGAAGAAAGAATTTTACGCAACAAGGATTTGTAATTCTGCTGGAAAGAAGGTGTGAAACTTCCATTAGTGGGGAATTCTAATTCTGCAGCAGCTGATGGGATACTAAAAACTATTTAAAATATTTAAAAAGGAAAAATAAAAACATGCAAACAAAAAACAAAGACTTTCAAAAATAAGCTTATTGACTGATAGATGAGCTATTCCTTAATAATTACATATAATGATGGTTCAAAGATGGTTCTTTAAAAGCAGACCTGAGGACTGGAGTGGTGGATTAGCGGTTATGGCACTTGCCTGGCATTTTCGAGTAGGTGAGTTCAAACCCCAGCATCACAAAACCACCTACACAACAAAGTCTTGGAGCAATGAAAGCCACATGAAAAACTAAATAAAATTGATTCTCTTTTTTTCTCTCTCTGTCTCTCTCTCTTTAAAAAATAAAATAAAATAAAAGTAGACCTGAAATTTACTGTAAAAGACATTTCTATCCTGGCAATCCAGATTTTCAACCACTTCTTTTCCCAGAACTTTTATTTTTATTAATTGTTTTTTTTTTTTTTAAGAGAGAGAGAGAGAAAGAGAGAATCAATTTTATTTAGTTTTTCATGTGGCTTTTGCTGCTCTAAGACTTCATTGTGTACGTGGTGTTGGGGTTTGAACTCACATACTTTCTCATGCCAGACAAGTCAGGCAAGCGCTGTAACCACTGAACCACCACTCCATCCCTTCCCCGAACTTTTAAAATCCATTCAAAATGATGACAGCATTGATTATGAATTCACTGAAGCAGAAAAGATAAGCTAACAGAAACATATATTTTAGTCCAAATATATTCTAAAAATATGAGCAGGAATATATATTGATTATGACTTAACTGACTTCTTGTATAATATTTTCCTTTCCATATACTTTCTCTTTAAATGTGTTTTTATTATACAATAATAAAACTTCATTACAGAGCATTGTGGGAAAATATTATTCAGAATACTACCACTTTGAACAGTAATTCTGCTATATTGGCATTATGTCCTCCCATTGATTTTGCTAATTTTCCCTTCCCCTAAGGAGAAATTATGAGGCATTTATAATTTTACGTTTTTACTTTTTTACTACACAATTCATTACATTTTCAAGTTGCTACAATTTTCCTAAATGTTATTTTTATTAGCTATGTAATATTCTCCTGAATAAATGTCTTACAATTTACTATAACTTAGCTTACTCAGTAAAGGATTTGAGTAAGATCCACTACCATTCCTTTATAAAGAACAGCTGAGGGCTAGAGCGGCGACTCAGCAATTTCAGCCTTGTCTGGCATGTGTGAGGATGCAAATTCAAATCCCAGCACCATGTATACAACGTAGTGTTGGAGCAACCAAAGTCACATGAAAAATAAAAAATTGATCCTCTCTCTCACTGTCCCCCCTCTCTCTTAAAAACAAAAAAAAGAAAAAGGAATAGCTGTATCATTTCTAAACCTTTGCTCTGACACTGCAACAATGTTAGACACATAACTTAACCTGCATTTTGGGATATCATATTATGATTGATTCCAAGTAGTAAGATATTCTATCAGAGAACATTTTATGAAATTATTTTTAGAAAATTTGTGCTAATTTGCAAAGGCAACAGCAATATACAAGAGTCATTTCACTGTGCTCTCATCTGCACTGGGTATTATTATTATTATTATTATTATTTTTCACGTGGCCTTTGTTGCTCTGACACAGTACATGGTGCTGGGGTTTCAACTATCATTCTTTAGCTTACCAGCCAGGTGCTGTAACCTCTGAACCACTGCTTCAGCACCTGCACTGGGTATTATTAGCCATTAAGAAAAAGGAAGTAGGGAGCTAGAGCAGTGGCTCAGCGGTTGTAGCAATTGTCTGGCATGCACAAGGACCCAGGTTCAAACCCCAGCACACTACTGGGGAAACAAAGACCTGATGAAAAAATAAATAAAACAGATTCTTTATAAAACCATGTGAAAAACTCAATAAAAATTGATTCTCTCTATCTCTGTCCTTCTCTCTTTAAAAAAAAAAAAAGATTCTTTCTCACTCACTGTCCCTTTCTTGCTTTTTTTTTTTTTTTTTAAGAGAGAGGGACAGTGAAAGAGAAAAAGAGTTAATTGATTTTATTTAGTTTTTCATGTAGCTTTCATCCTGACACTTCATTGCATACATGGTGCTGGGGTTCGAACCCGCAACCGCTGAGCCACCACTCCAGCCCCACTCCATCCCTTGTTAAAAATAAAAAAAATAAATAAAAAAAGAGAGAGAGAAAGGAAGTAGGAGAGAACAACTACAGACATCAACCGTATTTTGTTGTCAAATTGTTAAATCTTAGACAATCACTTTCTTCTTGTGTTTGGTGGTATTGGGGATTGAACCCAGGGTCTCATACATGCAAGGTAAACACCCTACCACTGAGTCACAGTTTCAATCCCTGTGTTCCTCTTTTTTTTTTTATGTATTCTCTAATACACATCTTTCTAGCTTTTACACTTTTTTTAACCTACCAAGCCATATATCTTGACAGCCGTGATCTATGTTTGTCAATATAATTCATTGTACACATGTGTGCACTTCTATATTATTCATAATCTATACACTTGCATCTATGCATTTATGAAGTGATATGTATTTTTATATTTTCTTATAAAAATGTTAATATAAAAAAGGAAGGGTAGGAGGAGGGGGTACAAGCTAATTTAATATCTGATAATATTTAATAGTGTATATATAATGCTTATTATTTTTTGTTTATCTCTCAGGGTCTCCACTTTTGTCTTAGAAATACAGATTATATAAAAATCCTTTGTCATAATTAGTTCTCAATCAGTTAGCCAGGACCTTGAGTGTGGTAGATAAATGCTCTACCACTGAACTATATTCCCCGTTTGCTTAAAAAAAAAAAGTGGTCAAAATTATTGTATTTGTTTCCTGTCTTTAGGCTAAGAGAGATCCATCATCCAGATCGCTAGTTTCCCAAACAAAGAACATTCAAGAACCAACAACGAGGTCTTCTCAGCACAGGACAATCTTGGCCAGCTCTAGAATTTACTTGGGTACAATGACAAGAGGTAATGTAGAGGTTCCAGTTCATGCTCAGGTCAGCTGGAAATCCAAATGACTCACCCTTTGCACCCAGCAAGGAAAACCCAAAATTGGCATGAGCGCCAGACTACACTGCAGATGAGACCCAAGGTAGACTACTGGTATACTGCGTTCATCCCTCAGGTCCTTTGGGCCTATGGCAGCCAGCTTTAGATTCTAATTCATAGTTAGTTTGTCCCTTTTAGCCAACATACTTTGAAAGGCCCAGATTCTCCAGGTCAGCTGCTTCATATAAGGCACCTGGCTACATCTCAGGGCAATTACACATATCCTGTGTCACATCAAACCACTGTGAAATGGTGAAACTTTTCTTTAACTTCAGTATATACACTACACTAATGTAGAGAAGCTGGATAATTTGAATTTTAATGTTAGCTATAAAGAAAGTGAATGCCTGAAACAATGAAGGACCAACACATACCTGATTTCGAAGAGGCTGCTGTTGTGAAGGCCGATCTCTGTGTGTGTGGCTTTCTCGAGTTATTGCAGATGCACCAGAATCTACATGAACTGACCCTACTGGAGTAGGCTAGAAAATGAAATAAAAGTCAAATGAGTCCCCCTCATCTGTATCCTGTATCGCAATATACTTCTAATAAATGTGGAAAAAAAAGGAAAAAAAAAAGGAAAAGCAAGAGAAATAAAAGTACATTTGACATTTGAAAAAAAAAAAGTCAAATGGGGAAAACAAGGCCAACTTGATGTCTCTGCAAAGGACAGCATCATTCTAGTGGTCATGGAGTAGTAGTAATTCTTTTTAGCTATCGGAAGTTCTGAGGCATCTTGCCTTCCTTAGTTTGTGTATCTGCAAAATGGAGGCAGTCTGGTCCTCAATAATTCATTGGAGATTAGCTTACTTTTGAAAGCAAAAAAACATCCTACAGCAATATCTGTTAACATACTCTTGGTACCTGTGGACCTCTGGCTAGAAAAGCAAATCCCAAAGTTTATTATGGTGCTGATTCCACTCCCACAGAAGCCAGGTATCTTAACAGCATATGTAGTGTCAGCTTCTGAATCTCAAATGAAACCTCTAAAATTCTGGATTAAATTCTAAAATATGTCAGGATATACAAGTTATATTCTTAAAAATGTATAATTCCTATACCCTAACTCCAGTGAGAACAACCTATGGCATCACTGTGAAAAGGTTGGTACATGCACAGTCTAAAATCAAAGGATTTTTTTTCTCCACAAGAATTTAAGCAGAAAGAGCATAAAGTAAATGAGTAGGGCAGTGCTGATTGAGAGAGAAGGTAATGCAATTAAAAAAGGGTACTCACAATAGGCCTCCCGACCCAGTCGTAGGCATAGTCAAAGGTATAGCCTTTCCTTTCAAAGAGGTCTGTGAAAAGGGTCCGTAAGTACTCATAATCAGGTTTTTCAAAGAAATCTAATCGCCTGACATATCGAAGGTAGGTTGCCATCTCCTCTGTTAGGGAAGAGGTGAAAGGCCATATTCATTAGTTGAATGCCTTCCATGGAGGTAAGCTCTGAGCTACATAAGGGTATCTTCACAGACACCAGACACTAGCGTTTTCTTTATGAATCAAATAAAAGTGATAACCTGGGGCTAGAGTGGTGGCTCAGTGGTTACAGTGCTTGCCTGGCATGCCCAAGGTTGTGGGTTCAAACCCTAGCACCACACACACAATGAAGTATTAGAGGAACAAAAGCCACATGAAAAACTAAATAAAATTGATTCTTGCATTGTTCCTTTCTCTTCTTTAAAACAAAAACAAAAACAAAAAAAAGTGATAACCCCTAGTCTGAACAACAATGAAAAGAAATGCCAATTAGCTGGGCAGCACCCTTAGCTAGTGATACTAACTCATGGAATCCACCTACTTAGTGTTTTAGTCACACTGGATGTAGCATCCTTTTAGTATCTTACCTGGAAAGTTCTCACAGAGAGCTTCAATGGGAGTATTCCTTTTGGTGTCACCAATTTTTTGATATCTCTCTTTTAATGTATCAGCCTGTAGAAATGAAATAAAGTAAGTTTCCTGGAAAGAGCTGTTAGTTAAGAGAGGGTCTCAATGTTTCAATGTTTTCAGACACAATGGTAATTTTACTCCAGTTGGCAGGATCTGTTAATCAATCCCAATTTATTTTCCTAACATAACAAATAAGAAATATAATAGAGATGGTATATTTTGGTATATAACTAACATCTGCTGGGTTCTGGGAAGTTTTCTTTGCAGATATAATTAGAGGTCTCAGATAAACATAATTAAATATGATAAAATGAGCAGCTAGGATAAAGTAAATAAAACATTATGGAACAATA
Source organism: Aplodontia rufa (assembly GCA_004027875.1). Lineage (NCBI taxonomy): Eukaryota > Metazoa > Chordata > Mammalia > Rodentia > Aplodontiidae > Aplodontia > Aplodontia rufa. The sequence continues at coordinate 78,329 of PVKS010006080.1, forward strand.
TTTTCAAAATTATAGCAGTTTAGTAATCTCCCATGGTCACCAGAGTTTAATAGTGATTCAGCCTTCTCCCTTCCAGATCAGCTCTAAGATTATCAGTATTGTCTAATCCCAGTGGGGAAAACCGTTCCATTATACATATTAAGAAGTTGAGGGGGCTGGAGTGCTCAGCAGTTACGGCGCTTGCCTGGCATGTGCAAGTACACAAGTTCAAACCCCAGCGCCCACGTACAATACTGTCAGAGCAAGGAAAGTCATATGAAAAAACTAAATAAAAATTGATTCCCTCTGTCTCTCTCTCTCTCACTGTCCTTCTCTCTAATTAAAAAAAAAAAAAAGAAAGAAAAAAAGAAGAATACGAAGAAGTTGAACAGGGGGCTGGAGCAGTAGCTCAGCATAGACGGTGCTTGCCTCGCATGCGCAAATACGCAGGTTCATATTCTAGCACCATGTACACAACGAACTGTTGGAGCAACGAAAGCTACATAAAAAAATAAATAAATAAAAATGGTTTATCTCTCCTCTCCGTCTCTCAATCTTTAAAAAAAAAAAAAAGAAGTTGAACAGGAAAAGAAATGACTTATGAAAAAATGCTTTTTAATAATGTGCTTCCAGAATGAAAAATGTTATCCATGGTATAGGCTTTTCTAATAGTCAGGTTTGGTGCATCAGTGGCTCAAAGCAGCTCAAGTTGGGTTTTTCTCAGGACTAGACACTTCTGGTTCTTGGAAACAACAATGAACTCTTGCTTTTTTTTTTGAGGGAGAGAAAGAGAATTAGTTTTGTTTAGTTTTTCATGTGGCTTTCGTTGCTGCAACACTTTGTTGTATACATGGTGCTAGGATTTGAACCTGCGTTGTCCTTACACATGCCAGGCAAGCCCCATAACCGCTGAGCTACCACACCAGGCCCAACAATGAACTCATCAGGCTTTATCTAATCTGCTGTACCCAGATTTAAGCCACAGTGATACAAAGTAAGTTGGAGAGATTTTAAATCTACCACTACCATCATATAATGATTCATGGACCATGAGAAAGTTTCAAACAATTAATAATACTGTTCACAAATGTTACTACTGTTTGGTTACATGATGAGCAAATTTACAACTATTTAAAAGTGTCACTATATTTCCGTTTTTTTCTTTTCTTTTTCCTTTTCTCCTTTTCTCCCCCCAAGGCTGAGGATCGAACACAGGGCCTTGCGCATGCTAGACAAGGGCTCTGCCACTGAGCTAAATCCCCAACCTAGGACATTTTTCAAACAACTTGAAATGACAGACTTCAGAATTTGAACCGTTTTCTCCTGGACGACTGTCCAACAAACCTTCAGTAGGACACATCCTACCCTCCCCCACACTGGAGACCTCCAAACGAGCTTCAAGGAACACCAGAAGACAGTCCATCCCCAATGCTCTTCCCATCAGATCAAAACCCCTGCTCCTTCCACTAACCTAAGATTTAAATAACTCATAACCACGTACAATAAAAATGGAAACAAATTGAAAAAAAAAAAAGTGTCACTATCAGTGAGAAGATGTGTACAACTAGGAAAATACCAAAGATGAGATGTCAGGAGAGAAATTTAAGGGCAAAGAAACAAAATATTCTGGAAGATAAAGGGTACTTACTTTCTATAGTGCAAAATGAATCATTCTGCCTTTCTGGAGGGTACCTCAAGCTACAGATTTTTTTTTTTTTTAATAAAGAGAGAGAGGGAGAGTGAGATAGAGAATCAATTTTTATTTTTTCATGTGGCTTTCACTGGTCCCACACTTTGATAGGTATGTGGTGCTGGGGTTCAAACCTGCATCCTTGCTCATGCCAGGCAAGTGCCATAACCACTGAGCCACCACTCCAGCTCCCCAATTTTCTTTTCTTTTAAAGAAAGAAGGACAATGAGAGAGAGAGAGAGAGAGAGAATCAATTTTTATTGAGTTTTTCACATGGCTTTCGTTGCTCTGACACTTAGTTGTGTACGTGGGTGCTGGAGTTTGAACACCTGTACTTGTGGACGCTGGGCAGGCGCTGTAACCGCTGAGCCACCGCTCCAGCCCTCTCCCCGATTTTCTTTCCATACTAATAAGATCAAAAAAGTTACAACTAAAAATATGTCTGACATTTAACTATCTAAAGGGACTTAAGATGGTGACTTAGAGCTCAACATTTCCTAGACTAACAGAAAGAAGCAGAGAGTAATCATTTTTTTATTTTTATTTTTTTTCCACATTTATTAGAAGTATATTGCGATACAGGATACAGATGAGGGGGAAACATTGTCAAAACTGTAGCAATCAATGTGTATAAACTTTGATAACCAGGGGTAATGCTAACACATAGATAAGCTACTATGGGTTTCATCTAATGCAGTTTCCCCCAGAAGAACTCATGTGTTAAATGGGTATCTAG
>PVKS010006081.1:0-80711 GCA_004027875.1 Aplodontia rufa
GGTTGCTACTTTTTAATTAGTGGAATCACTATGCAAATCTATTTCTCTGCTTTTTCCACTTAATACATCACAGACCTCTTTAAATAAGAACACACATAAACCAACCTTGTTCTTAATAAAGGTCATCCACTACGGAATACGTATCTACACAACGTATCTTCTCCCACTGGTGGCTGCTCAAGGGTCTGCTGTTTTTCCTTCTTATTATGACCAAATGTGTGTGTGTGTGCACGTGCGCACACACGCATGTGCATACATGAGTGTGAGGGTGCACATTTGTCTGTATGTCCACAGGAAAGATTCCTTATAAACAGTTTTGCCAGGCATCATAGACAAGTCTATATATTTCTAGCAATGTCGGAGGCTGAGACAGAAGGATAGCAAGTTTGAAGCCAGCCTCGGCAACTTAGTGAGGTCCTGTCTCAAAATTTTAAAAATAAAAGGGCTAGGATATAAATCAGTGGTAGAGCACCCCTGGGTCCAAAACCCAGTACCAAAAAAAAAAAAAGGAATTTTATCTTAAGAGTGTAATCGCGTTTTGTCCTGCAGCCTCTGGGGACCCGCCATAGTCCAAGGCCACGGTGGACAATGTTCTTGCAGGAAGAGGGCATGTTCCCACTCCCTCATCATGGCTGGGGACTTGCCCTTTTAATACATACCTTGTTTCAATATGTATCTTCCCAAATTACTGGTAATTTCAGACCTTTTCCTACGGTTATGGTAATCTGTACTTTCCTTTCTCATAATTATATTAGCTCATGCTAGTTTACTTGGAGTTTTCTCATTTATTACTCACGGATTTATAAGAAATGCGACACACTGTGGCTACAAATCCTTCTTACATGTGTGGCTAACATTGTCTCCCAGTCTCTCATTTCTTTGCACTTGGCTGTGAGTTTCTCTATGCATGATACACATTTTCATGACATCAACTATTCTCGGTCTTTTTCCCTTTATGGTTTCTAAGCTTCCTGTTTGACTAGAAAAGTCTTCTTCAATATTCTAAAAATGTACTTTGTTCTAAGACTTTTGTATTTTGTATTTTTATAAGTAAGCCTTTATTCACTCTGGGTTTTATCCTTCTGTTGGTCTGAGACAGCACAGAATGTTCTGTATGTCTGAAAAACATGCATCTTCTCATCTAATGTATTATTTAAAAATTCAAGGAAGGGTGGGAAAGAGCTGAGTTGTGTGGAACAGTGTGTAGAACTGCTCTCTTTACAGGAAAATCCCCCCATCTTTCTTTCAAAGGGGACTGCTCTTTCATAGCTTGAGGATCCTGACTTTCTCTTATACCTGTGGCACTGGTGGAACCGGCCGTGCCCAAGCACAGCAGAGATGCTGCACCTGTGCCATGGCCCTGGGGCTTCACGCTTGAGGACACCACAGTGGTGCACCTGTGCGGCTCAGGGTTCACAGGCTCAACTGGCCAGGGCCAGGTCACAGGTACACTCAAAGCTTTTGGGAGCAGGAATAAGGTCCCCAGGGGTTCACACACCAAAACAAGTAGCCCAGCTAGCACCCTGGGGAGAAAGTCCTCTGAAGACAGCCTGTGCTACCTCAGCATTCCGCCCAGGCATGAGGGGCAGCACTTCCTGCAGGCAAGCAAGACCCCAGGGATGCCTGGGTCCCCAAGGCTACCGACCTGACCACGGAGTCTAGCTTGCAGCAGCTGCATGTCAGAACCCCAGGTGTGGGGACCACAGCAAGGTGGCAGAACCACAGTCGAACACGCACCCAGCCTCATTCTGACTTGGACAGGTCGCCTGTCATTGGTAAGGCACAAGACCAAAGACTGGCAACTGGAAATGTGAGGGCTGCGCTCTCTGCAGGGCTACGAACCTATCCTGACAAGGTCCTGTGGTTTCTCACAGTGAAACTAGGGCTAGGGAGAGGACTCTTGGAGCGAGCACGCTGCCCTCTGGACACTGGAGTCCTGTGCTCAGACGGTGTCTCCTTGCACGCCCCTTCTGGCTCACTAGGGGTGTGAGCAACCTCCTCGCACGTGTCTTCCCATGCAGTTTGCGCAGGAGAATCCTAATAGCCTCACAGCTGGCGTGAAGGTGCACAGTGCTTGGGGACGTGGAGAGGAAGGGTGCTGGTGGGTTTGATTTTGGCTGTGGAGGGTGCGCTAGGTAGGAGAGGCTAAGAGACAGGAGTAGTAGCATTCTGAGAAAAATAACGGCATGCACTGGTATTTCCAAACAAACTGGTCAGTTTCCCTGGCTTTCAACAGCCATTGGTATCACCAGATGTACACCATGAAACAGCCACGGCAGGGCCAAAGTTAAGTTTTCACACCCCCGTCCCCTGGTGGGGTCCTAGTTCCCGCTGCCATAATGAATGAGTCATTGCTGTCCAAACACAGAAACCGTATGACAAATCAGGTCGAAGGCTTACAAGAAGTCACCACAGCACCTCATTTTATTACTGTGAAACAGTGACAGTGACGACAGTGGTGATGGCAGCCCTGTTTTTATAGAAACATCTCCAAGAAATTCCAAGCTGCAGAGTGGTGAGTTACAGGAAGAGAAGTCGTGTGCAGCCTGCCGGTCTGTCCCCCAAGTTCTAGGGAACTGAATTGAATCATGCTAGAGGCATGAGCGTCTCTACTATTTTTGCGGGAGTCTGGGGCAGGGTGGTTGTACCACCTCAGATCCCAATATAGCACCCGTTTCCGCTGTGGGAATGCTGGGACCACCTGCCACGTGGAATTTCCCTCATTAATACAGCCCTCCTTGTGGAAGCCCCTGTCTTTAAACGCTTTGTTATTTTTCAGATCCAGATGTATAACATAATGTGCATTCCCCCATCCCCCATATTATGGAGGGGAAATTCGGGGCTCCTCAATTTCCCTTCCTTTCACCAGGCCAAGTAAACACCTTCACAGTGTTTGGAAAAGGTGCAACCCAGACATGGTTGTGTCTGTCACCAGTAGGGCTCTGGACACTGGCCACAACTCTCCCTGGACACCTCTCTGAGCAGTTCACCTTCCAGTACAACCAACAGCAGCTGGAGTCCCCAGGGAGGATGGAGGCCATGACAAGATCTTGCCCTGCAGGGAGCCCCGGTTCCAGCAGCTCTCCTACCCCCACCCCAGGCGGAGCAGCTGACCCACCAGCATTTGGCTGGTCTGCTTTGGCTCCTCCACAGCGATCTTCTGTCTGCATTTCCTTCCTGTCTGTGTCCTGCTCAGCAGAGACGGGTGTGGTGATAAGATGACAGCCTTGGGGGTGTCTTACTCTTTATTTATGGCTCCATGACACTTTTAAAGTGCTGAATGTTCCTAAAGGCTGGTAAATTCTTTCCAAAATCCTACAGAGACCAGGCGGCGGTGGTGGCAGGAAGACGGATGGGGGCAGGAGTTGGAATCTACTTAGACTATAATTGCCTCAAGTTTGTGATCTGTTGGTATAAAAATACTCTGGGAGATTTTAATGGTTGAATGAAAATTCACACTCATCAAACAGCAGAGCTGAGGGGGACGTCCAGCCTGTGTTATGAGAATGACTTCACAGCTCGGAGTTCAGGGGGCTCCGCAGGAACGGCTGCGGCTGCGTGGACCTTACCATCCATTTTGAATCGCGTTTCCTTGGAGGTGGATCGGCTGCTCCAATTTTATCTTACAACAAGCAAAACAAAACAAAGCGGGGAACCAACCCACAGAAATACCTGGAGTTGGTGACACCTGTTGGCTTTCTCCTCCTTTCTAAGCTCCTGCGCAGCCCCTTGAGGGTGAACCTGTGACCCAGGCACTTGAAGCCTGACACTGTGCAATGGGTTTGAGCCCACAGAGTGAACCCTGGGGTGACACCTTGTTCATCCGTAGTGTCCTGGCACAAAGTTTGCATGCATGATATGGAAGCTGACGAAGAAGCCCTTAGAAGGAAGGGGCCTTCGCTGTCTGACTTGCTTTGAACAGTGTCCAGCACAGAACCATATCCTGCCAAACTCCTCCTGATGACTTCAGTGGTGCTGGAGTTTTGCCCAAGGTGTTGATATTTTGCACCAATTACCAACAGGTCCTACTCAGGAGATGTGAACTATGGCTAGAAACAGAGGCTCATGATTCCTGTGAGATACCTGCTTACATATTCCTATTTATACTCAGACAGTTACATAAGACAGCTGCATGATAATGAACTTAGGAGACGATACATAGGATCTGTAGGTGGAGAGAGTACAGTGCAGGGCCAGGTGTGCCCGAGACAAGTTGCCTGACTCCAGTCCCAGCCAGGTGCCTCTGATGGCACTAGCAGGTTGGGAGTAGCAAGCAAAGATTGCAATTAGATTGACCAAGGACTCCCTAGAATGCGGACTGAGTCCACCCAGGTGGCATGACCTCTGAGGCCTAAGCATTTGTCCAATCCAGCAGCCCTTCACCATGCATTTCAGAATATACAGTTTCCTGATCTCTTTAGAAAGAAATTTACCTAAATATGTTCCAATCGGAGATGACTGACAGGATTTTTCTGAAAAAAATAGCAGAGGAGTAAGAGCAATTACAAACCTTTTAAAAGTCTATCCTCCTGCTGTGCTATAAATGGAAAAAAATACATCCCTAAAACCATAACTCCTCTATAGGATTCGTTTAAAATCCACCCTCACCCCACCTCCACATTATTAATTTAGCAAAGTATCAGAAGGACACAGCTGCACATGTAACCGTCCTCTTCACAGTCGGAACAGTGACTTCAGGGTGCTTCCTATCCAGCAGTCTGTCTGCCTCTCCCTTTCTCTGGCTGTCTGTCACCCTTCAGAGTCCCAGTTCTCTTTCCTACTCCTTGCTGGCCTTAAAGACCGTCCAAGAGACCCATCACATCCTGAGAGGTGCATCTTTCCTTTAAATACTGTTTCCAACAACTTTAGGGTGAAAAAAGAAAAAATAAGTACCATCAATGAGTAAGAGACTTTCCAGGGGAGGTTTCAGCCTCATGGACAGAGAAAAAACACACAAAACTCCAAAATGACAAACCTGCGTACTTATGCACCAACAGCAACAAGCTGCCTGCAGACTCCAGAGATGAGAAAGCCTGATGGACATCGTCCCCGTCCCGGGAGAGTCCCTCCGGGAGGGCTGAGTCGACAGACCCCGAGCCCAAGCAAACTTCTCCAAGACTTGTACTTTTCTCAACTCCGTCTGACCAAACTTGAGGGAAAGTCACAACAGAGCCACAAGAGCATGCGCCACCCACAGCTAGCCTTTGCAAATGTACCTTTTTTAAAGAACAGGTCTTTAAACTGAGCCTCCTTCAGTGTGCTGTTGCTCAGGTGGTCACTGGACATAATCGGGTCCTCTGCAAGGGGCGGGGTCCGACTGTGACGCAGCCCCCCAAGTTCAAAGCATCCCTCAGCTTCAGGCAATCTCCTCTCCAAGCAGCTCAGAGCTGCAGTTATAGCTGGCGTGGGGTGTGGGAGAGTGTGTGTGTGTGTGTGTGTGTGTATCTGTCTGTCTCTCTCACTCTCTACTGTATCAGCAGGGCCCAGCCCAGGTGCTAGACTCGAATGCTGTGGCTCCGACCGCAGACTGTGGCTACCAATTATCAACTGCCATCAACAGAAATCAGGAGCTCTGCGCAGGAAGCCGGCAGTGTCACTGAACACAGAGTAAGTCCAGGGTTTCCCAGGTGGGGACCCAGCGTTGTTTACAGCAACGGGTAGCATCAATTAGTCTGCGTTTCTCAGGTTTAGCCTCACACCCAGACATGTCACACACAGAGGTGAGCGGAACACAGCGAGACAGTTCATCTTGTTCTATTGAGTTCAATGATCTTTTTAACAGGCAAGTATCAAACCAGCCCAGGCAGAAAGAGGGAAATCTGCAAATCTCAACACAATATGTGTTTCCTTCATCTCTGCTGGAAGCTCTCAGAGTTGAAGAAATGGAGAGGGCGCTTACCGGGGCAGTGTGCCCGGCAGCAGTGGGGACACCAGCCTCCTATGCTTCTCTGATGCAGATCCAGCTCCCAGAGCATGCCCAGGCCAGGAGCTCCCGCGGTGGCCCTCACACCGGGAGCCAGGCTGCAGGCTGTGCTCCCTGGGCCCGCCTCTCCCCAGAGCAGCAGCTCTCCCCAGCTCTCTCACTGCCACTGCGACTGGGACTGGCTGTCACAACCACAGCAGGAAACAGCCTCTCTCTCCCCCTCCCTCCCTCGTCTCTCTCTCTCTCTCTCTCTCTCTGCATGGCAGACCAGAGAGAACCCTTTAAAGTCAGGACTCTCAATCTTACTATGCAGTTTCAGTTCATAAGGTTCTGAAATTAGAAAAAAGAAGAAACCCAGGGTGATGGGAAAGGGCAATTCCAACACGAGAGCACAGACACGTCCCAGGAGGGCGCGTTCCCCTGGCTGGTTTTGCGCCCCCCTCCCCACGCTTTCTCCCCTCTGAGGTCTAAACAGTTTGCTTCATATGTGCGTAACACATCTCCCGTGCATCCTGATGCCCCCGGGCTGTGTGACGAGATTCCAGGACAGGCTGCTTGTCTGCCGCGATTTGGGGGTGAAAAGTCACAGGGCCACCACAGTGAAGAGGGCAGCGTGCCACGGTAATCCTGCAAATAACCCCAGCCACAGCCCTGCTCCACGCCAAGAATAGCCCTGGTTTTTCCTTATTTAGGGCAAATAGGAATGACATGTGGACCATAACAATAGTTTTGGCTGTAGGAGGAGTTGTCAAAGCAAAACTAAACTCCGTTGGTTACTACCAGCATTAGAAATGAGGACAGCTATGTCAGCAGCCGTCCCTGCTGTGGCCTGGGCACGTCACTGGGGTGCATGACAGCAAGGGCTGGGCACTGATGTCACCACCAGGTCCTCGGGTAGCCAAAAGACATCACTCCTTCTGTCCTAATAATTGGGGGCAGGGACAGAAGAGTCACTTTTCAGAGGTTTACGTGGCTAAAAGAAACAAGAAAATTTCAGAAAGAAAAATGATAGCTGTATACAGTTCCATGGGTGAATCAAGGTGGTGAGATTTTTCTCGAACGATTTCCAGTTTAAAATGTAGCCCCCACCCCCTAGATGGTACTTTCTCCTGACGTCTTCATAGTCACACCGGGTGAACGAAGAGGGGGAGGCTCAGGAGTCGGTCGGAGAGCCATCCCCTCAGGGGGAAGGAAGGCTCCTTAGAGAGCAGCCAGCTTCAGAAAGATCTGGAAAGGCTTCCAATCCATGCAGGGACCCCAGGTCTTGCACTCTGCCTTGTCCCTGGAGGCCAGAGGCTCCTGGCTGGCCATGGATGGTTATGGAGGGTACTCACAGATGGCATGGCCAACATGTGCACCCCGTGCTAATGGACATATCTGCACTTTGAAATGGATGGCAAGCACCTGCTCTGGGGTTGACATAATTTAAAATGAAGACTTGCGTATTTTAAAAGCCCACAAGTTTTCCATGTTAAGGACTGTGCTCCTCTCTGGTTCAGCTGGCTTATTCCTGAGCATCTTGGTCACAGGAGCCAATATTAACTAAGCCCCTTGTTCAGTCTCTTTAAGGTTCTTACTGCTCAATGTGTTTTAAAAATCATGTTGAGGGCTGGAGCGGTGGCTCAGTGGTTACGGTGCTTGCCCGGCATGTGCAAGTACACAGGTTCAAACCCCAGCACCACGTACCCAGGTAAGTGTCAGAGCAACAAGGCCATGTGAAAAACTCAATAATAATTGATATTCTCTCTCCAAAAACAAAATCATGTTGAAGACTTTTGACTTCACGGATGAAAGCTGAGTTTTAAACTGCTGCCCACACCTTCACACACACACACTCTCACTCTCTCTCTCTCTCTCTCCCCCATGGCTGCCTCGCATTCCTGTGGGCCAGGCACTGCCTCCTACCAGCCACACACACAATGTGCCCCGACACCCCTGGCTGGGCTCATGCTTGGGGGAGTGCAGCACGCGGTGCTGCCTGTCTGCAATGGCGCCCCCTTCAGCGTGCACTGAGGGTGGTCAGGGCTAATTCTCCAGGGGGTGTTCTTGACTTCAAACCTCATCCCTCTCTGAGCATCCACCACCTGAGGAGGATGCTTCCAGGAGAAGGTTCCAAGGTCAAGCCATGAGGATGAGGCATGAGTTTCAGGCCCCAACACATACCTCGCTCTGGCTGGCCACAATGGTATGAGTGTCACTGCCTGTTTTAATTGATCTGTGCCAGTGTTTCTTTTCCCTCAAGTCAGAGAACATGGCCGCATGCACAGCAGACTTGAAATTGCATCTTTAAAACAGGCACCCTGTTGGATATTTTCACTCATTTGTGGAGGCTGGAGCTAAACCCAGGCTTGGGTGAAAGGTAGTCAGACTCATGCATTAGATCCAGCAAAGGCGCAGCGTCACATAATCTAGGACAAGCACAGATATGTGTGGGGACAGGGGATCTGCGGGGAAGGAGAGGGAGGGAGATTAGGGAGGGATCCAGGGAGATAATCAACAATGTAGCATACTCCCCCCCCACCCTGAGAATCCAAATAATACTTATGCAATCATTTAATTCTGGAAAATTCAGAACCTAAGCATTTATACTGTTTGTAGGGGTGAAATATAGAAATATTGCTTATAGGAGCAATGGGGTAATTCCCGTTTAAGAATGCATATCGTATTGTTACTTCATATGCATTTACGACTATACAATAACTCAACTTCTTGATAAAAAATTTTAAAAAATAAAAATAAGGGGCTGGAGCAGTGGCTCAGAGGTTACGGCGCTTGCTCTGCATGCACAAGTACACAAGTTCAAATCCCAGCAACCATGTACACAACTAAGTGTCACAGCAACAAAAGCCATGTGAAAAACTCAATAAACATTGATTCTCTCTCTCTTTCCCTCACTGCCCTTTTCTCTTTAAAAAAATAAAATAAAATAAAATGGGCAACCTCCAAGCTAACCGACTTAACAATGTCTCGGAGCTTTGCCAGACTCCCCTGTGTACAGTGCAGGCCTGGAAAGGGTGCCAGGTGGGTCACCTGAGATGGATGTTTGCACAGGGGCTTGCTGGCGGCAACGCAGACCTGAAAACATCTGCCTTCAGAAGCTCACTCTATCGACTCTGCCAACACTTCCCCTAGAAGGGCCTTCAGTTCATTCATCTATCTGACAAATATTTACTAAGCATTTACAGCCCTTGGGAGGAAGCACTCTGGACCTCCGATGCCATCCTACAGAGAGGCCTTACTGTGCGGCTGAACTTGTCTTTGGTTCCATCTGTAGCTCATTGCTTATTTAAGAGGCCAAACTGGTTCAAAGGACTGGCTTCCAGCCAGAGTTTGATAGGACCAGCTGGGGCACATGGAGCCAGGGTGCCCTGGACACCCACTGACTGGGCTACCCGTCTAGTGGTTTGCCTGATGCTTCTAAGGCAAACCATCAGCCACTACTCAGTTCATTTGCTTTAGAAAAGCAAATCTCTGGTTGGCAAAGGGGTGCTTGGCTAGACCTGCGTCTTTCTTATGTAACCCAGTGGGCATCTAGTCGGGCCTAACCTTTGATCCCATCCCCTGGGCTCTGGTCCTATCTGCTCCCTCCCCAGCCCTGCACCCAGCCCTTGAAGAGTTCCCCACTCAACACAAGATGTTCTCACAAGAGTTAGAAACACCTTACAAATGGTTTTGCAAGAGAAAGCTGGCATTCATAAACATTTACAACAGTCTAGGAGTTTTAAGCACTCTCTCTCCTGTCTTTACACCAACCCTGTGAAGCGTGTTTTCTTGCTCTCGTCTTAAAGAAGAGGGGACTGAGGCTCAGAGGGTGAGTGTTTCGTCCATGTGGAACAGCTGGTAAGAGGAGGCAAAAGCTGGCCCTGGAGTCTCATTGGGAAGCTCCCACCTGCCTATCATTTGTTCGATGGGCTGTGAACTTGGAACAAGTCACCAGTCAATGGAAGGAAAGGCTCCTGGAACTAACTGAAGGATGTCAGCAGATCGATAAGGACTTACTTTGATTTTTCTAGCCTGATGCCCGAATTCTCTGGGGCACCATGGGGACGTGTGAAGTTGCAGATCCACAACCACGAGTGGACCACACGTAGCCACGGGCTCCTCGAGCCATTTTATGCGTCTCGAATGTCTGCTAACGCAACTCCTTGAAGAATCGAAGGCTCTGTCCTCCACACATTCCCATTCTTTGAGGTTTATGGCTATGCTATAAAATTTTGCTCCGAGATGAAATTTTCCACATAAAAATTAAGTTCTGGAATTTGGCCTTTAGAAAACAAAACAGTGCATTTTAAGCAAGTTTGTTATGCTTTCAGTCATGAATGAGCACTTTAAAAGAACGCAAACTTTGTGTTCCCACAGACTCCAAACAGCGATGGCTTGGTATTTGTGGACATTAGCCTATAGCATGGAATAATTTAGTAATGTATCCTTAGTGCTTAAAAAGCAGGACACAGGGAAGCCTTTATGTAGAAACCTACGTAACCCTCTGCATGTACTTCCAACCAGCCCCATCCTGGTAAAGATGCTGCCAATTAAAAGTGGGTGACACTGGAGCCAGCAAGCCGAGGTGGATTAAAAGTTTATTAAGGAGTCTAAATTGAAGAGCCTTAAAATAACTTCCTAATCTGCAGTGATACCCTCTATTAACAGATTTTAGAGTTTACCTTACACATTAGTGATGCCACTATGGTGGGTTTTTTTTTTCTTTCTTCTAAATGGGAGAAAAAGGGTTACATGTTATTCTTCTTTTTTTTTAATTTTTTAAGGGAGAAGGACAGAGAGAGAGAGAGAGAGGGAGGGAGAGAGAATCAATTTTTACTGAGTTCTTCACGTGGCTTTCATTGCTCTGAAACTTAGTTGTGTACGTGGGTGCTGGGGTTTGAACCCGCGTACTTGTGCATGTTGGGCAAGCACCATAACCACCAAGCCACTGCTCCAGCCCCAGGTTACATGTTATTCTATGTTTATGCTGGTACAGGTTTTCACGATGGTTAAGCAACTCCTGACTAAATAGATCATATGCCTTCGGAAATTGCAGTAACATTCCCAAACCTCAGAGCATGGAGGGCATTTAGAAGTTTTAGGATGGCTGAATTCAGGGGCCACTTGAACACAGTGTGGGTTCCAGCCCTACTGCCTAATTTGACCCGGGCTGGGAACACTTCCCTACCTGTACAGCGAACCTGAAATACCTGCACCACAGGATGAAATGCACATTGGCCCCTCAGGTCTTAGGGCACAGACCTGGAGCACCCACCCAGACCTTCAGAGCTAGGCCTCAGGCTGGGTCATGCGTACATCCAAGGCTCAGAGGCACAGGCTCCAGGATCCTCATCTGGACTCAGTGAGCAAGCCTGGAACTTGGAGAAGCTGCGGTCCACACCACAGTGAGGAACCGAGGGAAGAATCCAGGCCTCCCGTTTTTGGTGATTGCTACTCAACATCTCTTAAGGGTGTAGTCAGCATGCACGTGTGTGTACCTGTGGGTAAGATAACCATGCTCCCTTCTGTGCTACAGGCAGAGCCCGGTGCCAAGGGCAGGTGCGACCCACTGTCCTCCCACCTGTGCTGATGGGCTGTTCCTCACCCACCAGCACCCTTAGGAGAACCAGCGGGGGCTGACAGAGGCAGGAGCAGACCCTCCCAGGGGCAGAATCACCAAGGTACCACAGCTCCAAGCCTGGGAACCTGGCCTCCCCCTCTCTATGTCTCTGTGCCTCTGACCCCTCTGTCCCTGGGAGAGCAGAATCCTGGCACTCGAGAGTTCTGGAAGCAGCTTTCCATCCAGAAGCATGGCAGCGGCCATGGCACCTACAAGGGTTCCCTACCAACAAGGCTTGTTGATGGTGTGAAGCAGGGGGCCTGGAAAGAAGTGGAAGAAAAGATCTGCCCTCATCCCTGCCCAATACACACATCTTCTGTACAAAGACACTGAGCATCTTAAAGTTTAAAATACCTGGGTGTGGTTGCTCAGGAAGTTTTTACTTTTGCTTCTCAGACATATTACATTCCTCAATTTCACTCAAAACCTGGACAGCTAAATCACCTTCACAGTTCATCCTATTTCTGGGTTCAGCATAGGAAACGGGGCTCCAGATATTTATAACTCAGATTCTAAATACTACTATTCTAACTTCCAGTTTTTTTTTTTAAGTGAGAGAAAGAATCAATTTTATTTAGTTTTTCACGTGGCTTTCGTTGCTCTGACACTTTGTTGTGTACGTGGGTGCTGGGGTTTGAACCTGCATACTTGCGCATGCCAAGCAAGAACCATAACCGCCAAGCCACTGCTCCAGCCCCAAGTTCCCAGTTCTTAACCCCATAACAACTTGGACTTCTCCTAACCGGTGGACACCTGCTTCCAGTAGCCCTGCAGTCCAGGTGAACGCAGCACATTTCTGGAAACGTATGCTACATGCAAACACAGGTGGCACTCTTGACGGTGTGCATTGCTGCTAAGTTCCTGCACTACCCTGGTCATGAACCTTGCAGCTTTTACGGTCGTGGGCCCTCAGTTCTCACCAGCGTTTCCTGGACCCTCTGAACGCAGAGGAGAGGTGCATGCTGTCATCTTTGAGCACCTCTTTGCCTTACTCATAAGTTCCGGGATGTGTCCAAGACCTTTAGCTTTGGCCAAAGTATCAATTTCTTCTAAGGTTGAGATAAATCAGGGCACATTCCAGCGCCTCAGTTACCATGTGGGAGCACACACTAAGACAAGCACTAGAGAAATTATGGGCCCCAAACTGTCCCCTCTATCGGATCTACATAACAATATTCTGTTCTCATGGCTGGCCCTCTACACCGAGCCTCGCACACATGCCTTCAAAACAAGATGAACCGCTCTCTGGTGCTAGATGGTCCTTGAAAATCCCAGCCCCATGTCAGTCCTCATCTATGCCAGCTCCAGAGCTGTGAACAGCAAACCTGGGCACCTACTAAGGCCACTCCCTAAGATCAATGGGAGCTACAAAGAAAGCCAGGGGATGTCCTTCTCCCCCCAGGTCTCTGGCTGACATCTAGAGCACAAGCTAGCGGAGAGAAAGACCTATGCTGTCCTGGGCAAGTGGACGAATCAGTGTCCGTGGGCCATGCACAAGGGGCGCTTACCCCAAAGACTACAGCAACAGCTAACGCTAGCACTTACTCCGTGCCCGCCAGTGCTCCAAAGCTCCTTAACTCACTCAATGAGGCCACCTGCGATGGAGGAAGTGCGAGTTATTATTCCATTCTACAGATGAGGCACAGAGACGTTAAATACCTTGCCCAGAGCCACACAGCTACCAAGTGGCACTGGTGGGATTTAAACTAGGAAGTCTGGCTCCAGAATTTGTTCCTGACCACTACATTGGGCTAAATGTGGCAGGTCCAAGGGTGATCCCTGAGCCAAATCCTATTTCTGGAAGGGGTTTAACTTACAAGTCCCATTTAAAAGACCAAAGGGACAGATTACTTCTCTGAGACCAGGGCTCAGGGAAGGGCTGGAAGGGCACATGGGCCATCTAACTCTGCCATTAAGGAAGGAAGTCTCTGCACCTCAGGGAAGACTCACTTGGTAGTGCAAAACGTAAATAATATACTATTCTCATTTATTATGCCTATAACCTTTTCTCTTTTTTTCCCCTGACTTAAAATGCCCTGTACATTTAGGGATTCGTTGGACCCTATTCCAATAATGAGATTATAATACTCCTGGAGGGACTGTGGGGTCAAGGTCTTGTTTGTGAACTGGAAAAGTACTGAAACCGAAAGGTAATTTTTAGATGCACTATGACGTTGGTCGGATTTCTTTGTTTAAATTTAAATTCGGGAATCTTTCTGTTTTAATTTAAAGTGACCTTAAACAAGTCTGTTATTCTCAACAACAGTGGTAGAAAATGCCTGTAATCCCAGCCACTAAGGAGGCTGAGGCAGGAGGATTGCAAGTTCAAGGCCAGCCTCAGCAACTTAGTGAGAGCCTATCTCAAAATAAAATAAATAAATAAATTGGGGAAATAACTCAGAGGTAGAGCACCCTGGGTTCAATCCCCATACTGCCCCCTCCCCCCAAAAAAAAGTCAAATACAGTAATAATAATAAACATGTCCAGAGTTTTCACAAGCAAATAGTCTTCTACGAGGTTATATAAATAAAAGATCTAAAAAAAAAAACAAGATAAAAAATGGAAATATTGCAAATGCTTCCACAAATTTCTTCTGCAATGTGCCTTAAGACAGATCTTTAAACCAGCCTCTTCTCTCTCATCCTCCAGGGGGAGGCAGACATCCCAGCCAAGGAGGCTGCTGGGAGATCTTGGTGACATAGCAAAGGGTGAACCCCTCAGGCTGCACATGATGACTGCTAGGTCTGAGGCTACAGCTTCCCTCTGCCCTGGAACAGCACTGTATCACTGCCATGCTGGGGTCTCACGCTAACTAGGAGACCCAGGCTCCGGTGGTTCTCCCCTGCTAAGTGACCGAGTCCCACAGCTGCTCAGATGTCCCCTCATTTAACTGCTGGAACCAAGTCAGGGTTTGCACACTCCAGTCCCTCTACGTTCCACATGTACTGGTGTTTATCTAATACAGATTTTAACCAGGATTTGATTCATTTTCCAAAAATTTAACTTATAGCAGGTGCTGTGGTGCACACCTATGATCCTAGCTACTCAGGCAGGAGGACCATAAGTTCAAGATCAGCCTTGACAGCATAGCAAGACCCTGTGCAAAATAAAAAACAAAAAGGAACTCAGGGGTGAAGTACCCTGGGTTTGATGCCTACTACTACACCCTGCCCCCCCCCAAAATCAAGCTAAGTAACAATATCCATGAAATTTCTGATATGCTAAAGATTCTAAATATAATCATTTTTAGGTAGGTATATTATTAAAAATTATATAGCAGTATTAAATTTCAAGTAAAAATATATAAGAAAGGGCTGGAACAGTTGCTCAGTGGTTACGGTGCCTGTCTGGTATGCATAAGGACGGGGGTACAAACCCCAGTACCACGTACACAACGATGTGTCTAAGCAAAGAAAAGCTTTGGGACATGAAAAGCTATATAAAATTGATTCTTTCACTGTCTTTCTTTCATATGTTTATATATATATATGAAAGTTAAATTTCAATGCTATCTATACAGTTTATATAATACAAAGAAAACTTTCTTTTGCTAAATTAAAAACAATATTTGCTATATAATTTAGTTTCAGTGTAGGGAAATCATGATTTATCTACATATATGCTCAGTTTAAAACTGAATTAAATATAATATAGGAGGATCTACTACAGAGCGGTAGGGTGAGGCATTCTATAGACCCCACTTCCCAGAAAAACAACCATGATTGGTGAAAATTATAAGAACCAACTCCGCGTCTATGAAAACTGTCCAGATGGATATAGCAGATCAATGAACAGTTATTTAAGAAAACCTATTAAATATCCATAAGAACATTAGGGATCTGTAGCACTCCACTACACACCCTTCCAGGTCAGCAGGGCAGAAGCTCCACTCTTCGGTAGCTATGGCTGAAACCAAGGTTTCCTCTCCCCCAGATCCCAGATCCTAGGGAGTATCTAGTGTTTGCACATGAGGGTCAGTCAGGTGTTGGCAGGCCCCACCACAAAAGCTAAATTACAGGTGACTGCTGTCAGGGGCCTTCCTTGCTCTGCTTTCCTGGCCCCTGTCCCCAGTCTTAGGGAAGAAGGTGTACACGAGGTACATCAGGCTAACAGCAGGGACCCATCCATCCTCCCTCAGTTTGCTCACAGAATGGAAGTCCCACATTAGGAAATGCAAGCTAAGACCAGTGTCTGCCTCCTACACCCAATGGCAGGGGTAGGTCAGAAAGAAGCAGTCCAATTTCCCCACCCACCTCTAGAATAGTGACTCAGAGATCCTTCCCGGGGGAGAGATGGGGCATAAGGACAGAAAGCTGTGAAAAAGGCCCCTAAGGGAATTGCATGTGTGCAGAACAGCACATGGGGAAGCTCAAGCGAAATCAGTAGAGATTTTGGTAGTAAGCAACCGAGAGGAGGCAGGGAGCTGCAAGAGAGCAACAAGTGTAACTGTCAGAGAAATTTTACAGAGAACGAAAGAGATAGTCAAGAAAAGCCCTTCTGAGGTCAGAACACACCTCAAGGCCAGCCTCCAAAACTACCCCTGCAAAGGGGTCTGCATTTAATTGAATCAGAGTCAGTAGCAATTTATGCCCAGGGCATAGTGGAAAACATAAAGTAATCAGTGAGCAATTAGTGGAACCCAACAGCTGGGTGCTGCACCAACCAAGGCAGACAGCATTGCAGAAATATGAAGTAGAGAAGCTATCAAAGAAAGCCCTGCTAAAACCACTGCAGTCTTTGGGTGACAAGTCCACCTATAGTCAAAGGAGTGACATCAGAGGCCTCCTATGGAAAGGTAAAGAAAGCTCAGTAGCAGTCCAGCCTAGTCACTAGATAAACAAGGGGAGAAAGAGGAAATCAGAATCCAGAGCTCAAAAAACATTATCAACAAAAGAAATATGAGACAAAGAAACAGAAAATGCATGACCCGTAAAGAAGAAATGCAGTGGGCAAGAGAAACCAACTATGAGGTATCAGATTTAAGAGACTTGAGAGCAGCCATGTAGGTATGCTAAATAAATAAATAAATAAATAAAAATTCACCAGAGGAGCACAACAGTAGATTTGAACTGGCAGGAGATAGATTTTATGAATGTAAAGATGGTTAGACATGGGCTGGAGGAGTGGCTTAGAGGTTAAGGTGCTTGCCTGGCATGCGCAAGTACATGAGTTTGAACCCCAGCACCATGTACACAATGAAGTGTTGGAGCAATGAAAGCCACAGGAAAAACTAAATAAAAATTGTTTCTCTCTGTCTTTCTCCTATCACTGCCCCTCAATCTTTAAAAAAAAGAAAGATGGTTAGACATGTACTCTGAACAGGAAAATGAGACGACCCTCAGAGAAATGTGGGACATCACTAAGCATACCAATGTACACGTCATGGGAATACCACAGAAGAACAGAGGAAAAGGAGCAGGAAAAATAATCCAAAGAAATAACAGCTGAACATACCCTAAATTTATTTTAAAACATCAATCTATACACCCAGGAATATCAACAATCTCCAGGTGAGATAAATGCAAACCGATCCACAAACAGGCGCGGGGTAGGCAGTGCACAGGTTGAAGGTCAGAGCAAGGAAAGCTGTAAGAGAAAAATGACACATAATCTGTAAGATGAACAGCTGACTTCCCCTCAAAAACAAGGAAGGCCAGAAGGCAATGGTGCTTTAAAAAGGTTTAAAAATGGTTCACCAAGAATTTTATATCCAGCAAAACTACCCATGTGTGAGTGCACACATGCATGTGTGACACACAGGCGGGGTGGGGGGAGATGCTACGTACTGACACCAAGGGCATGATGCACAAATCTATCTTTCAAAAGGGAAGATGAGGAGTTGGGGATGTAGTTCACTAACAGAGCACTTCCCTCACATGCCGGAGGTCCTGGGTTCTATCCCCAGCCCTGCAAAAACAAACACGAAAAAAGAAAGAGAGGGAGAAGATGAAATAAAGATATTCCTAGTTAAACAAAAAAAGAGAATTGTTGCTATTAGACTCACTCAAAAAATACTAAAGAAATTCTTTAGGCTGAAGGCAACTGATCATAACGCAAATTCTATGAACAGAGTGCCAGTAAAGGTAATTATGCAATTATAAAAGATAGTGGAATGCATATTTCTCATACCTTCTTCTTTTAACTGATTTAAAAAGCAATTGTGGGGCTGGAGCAGTAGCTCAGCAGTTACAGCGCTTGCCTGGCATGCATGAGGACTCAAGTTTAAACCCCAGCACCACGTACACAACAAAGTATTGGAGCAATGAAGGCCACATGGAAAACTAAATAAAATTATTTCTCTCTCTCACTGTCCCTCTCTCTTAAAAAAAAACAAAGCAATTGCATAAAACAATACATAAACATACAATTGTATAATTGACCCTATAACATTTAAGTGTAATACATTTCACAGTAACACCACAAAAGAGGTAGCTGGAAGCAAAGCTGTATTGGATAAAGGGACTTATACTAGATGGTAACTCAAAGTAACAGGAAAACAGAACCAGAAAGGTATTCCAGAAGGTTAAGATAGAGAAAGCTAAAAATATACACTTTCTCTCCTTTCATCTCTCTGTCTCTTTTTAAAAAGACATTAAATGATACAAAGTAGTAATTACAACAATGTATTGTTGGTTTTGTAACATATACAGGTAATACATAAATAAAAAGAACACACCAAGAAAGAACAGAGGGATACTTGCATACTTTTTTTTTACATACAGCATAGAATTAAAATAGGGATGGGCTGTAGATGTGGCAAGCATGTGCCAAGCCCTGGGTTCAACCTCCAGTACCACAAAAACAACAAGAACAAACAGAATTAAAGTAGGGCAACTCTTAGGAAGATTCTAAAAAGATGCAAAAATTAAGCCCCAAAATAATTACTAAGAAAATAACATTTTAAAACCTGGGAAAAAATCCTTAAGATAATTAAATTATTATGCTAGAAAATATTCCCTTAAGCCAAAGAAAACAGTGAAGGAGAAAAAGAGGAAGAAAAAAATGAGACATGTTAGACTTGAAAGGTAAAATGGCAAATGTCAATCAAATTATATCAATAACACCAAATCCGAATAGATTAAACAATCCAATCAAGAGGCAGAGATTTTCATACTGGATAAGAAAACAAGAACAAACTATATGCTAGAAACAGAAAAAATATTTAGATAAGACAGAAGTTGGAAGTAAAAGAATAGAAAGATAGAAAAATAACAGTAAGAAAACCAATGTGGTTATATTAAACCAAATACACCTTAAAACAAAGAAAAAGGGCTGGAGTGGTGGCTTGGTGGTTACGGAGCTTGCCTGGCATGTGCAAATACAAGGGTTCAAACCCCACCACCCACATACACAACTAAGTGTCAGAGTAATGAACATGTGAAAAACTCAATAAAAATTTATTCTCTCTCTCTCTCTCTTACTGTCCTTCTCTCTTTAAAAAAAAAAAGCAAAGAAAAAAATGTTACTAGGAACAAAGAGGGAGACACTTAACAATGACAGAAGAGTCATTTCATCAGGAAGGTGTAACAATTATAAATATATATGCACCCAACAACAAAGCCCCCAAATACAGAAGCAAACATGGACAGGATTGGAAGGAAAAGTAGGCAATTTTAGAATAATAACTGGAGGCTTCAATACCCCACACTCAGTAACGCATATAACAACAAGGCAGAAGACCAACAAGGAAATAGAAAATTTAACCAAAATAACAAGCCAGATAGGCCTCATGGACATCTAAAGACCAATACTGTCCTCAACAATAGAATATAAAGTCTTCTCAAGTATACAGGGAGCTTTCTCAAGGACAGACCACATGGTAGGTTGTAAATCATGCCTCAATAAATCTAAAAGCACTGAAATCATACAAAGTATGTTCCATCACCACGTGAACCTACATGACAACCAGACATTCTCCAGAGAATAGCATGATATTTACTTGGAAATAGCAGACTGCAGGTGCTATAGTCAACTGTGAGCATATTTAAGGAGGCTGAGACAGAAGGACGTCTATAAAGGTGAGAGGGGGAGATTACATAAGATATTTCAAATAGTAATCTTTGGCCACAAGGATTAACACCAACTCTGAATGGATTAAACAATCCAATCAAAAGGCAGAGATTTTCAGACTGGATAAGAAAACAACAAACTATATGCTAGAAACAGAAAAAATACATATTAATAACAACTATATATATTAATAATACATATATTAATAATATATATTAATAATAACAACTGGAGGTCAGTACAGTACTAAACAGGCAGTTGCTGGGCAGCTGTCCTTGCAGAAATTGTTCCCCTCCCCCAAGGTTGTGGTTCTGGCAGTGTCTTTTCTGAAGAGTTCTTGTTATCATTCATGCATGAGATTCCCTCCTTCGTACCATCCTAGCTGTATTTATTTATTTTTTGTTAGGGCTTGAGAAAAATGACTCCATTTTGATTCTGCCAACTTTTTTTTTTTAAGAGAGTTAGAAGGGGGGGCTGGAGGGGTGGCTCAGTGGTTTCGGTGCTGGCCTGGCATGCACAAGTACAAGAGTTCAAACCCCAGCACCACGTACACAATGAAGTCTCAGAGCAATGAAAGCCACATGAAAAACTAAATACAATTGATTCTCTCAATTTCTCTCTCACTGTGCCCTCTCTCTTTTAAAAAAAAAAAAAAAAGAAAAGAGAGAAAGTTGGAAGTTGGGGGAGAATCAGTTTTATTTATTTATTTTCATCTGGTCTTTGTTTTTCCAACACTTAGTTGTGCATGTGGTGCTGAGCTCAAAGCCACGTCCCATGCACTGTAACCACTGAGCCATCAGTCCAGCCCCTTGATTCTGACAACTTTCACAATCAGCACAGAAGAAAATTTGAAATCAAAGCAGAAAGAAATGTGGGGAATATCACAAAACTGTAGGAAATAATGCGTGCATTAAAAATCCATGCATCTGGGGCTGGAGTGGTGGCTCAGTGGTTTCGGTGCCTGCCTGGCAGGTGCAAGTATGCGAGTTCAAACCCCAGCACCACGTACACAATGGAGTATTAGAGCAGCAAAAGCCAAATGAAAACTAAGTAAAATTGATTCTTTCTCTTCCCCCGTCTCTGTCCTTCTCTATAAATTAATTAATTAATTAATTTTAAAAATCCATGCATCTGAGAAGTCGTCACAAGGAAATTTCTTCCCTCAAAGAGCACCTAGGATGCTGGTGGGTAGTCTCCAGAATAGGGACTTAAAGAGGGGCTGCTGCTCTTGAGAACAACAAGGTGGTGCCAGTGGGCTTGGTGAGGGGGCATCTGGAGCTCCTTCCCTTGTTCCACTTATCACTAATTTGTAACTTCAGGGAGGAGAGAATGTGAACATGGAAATACTGCTGAGGTGCGTTCACAAACACACAAGCACAGTAGAATGAATTGGGAAGCAGTCTTCTCCTCTTAATGTTTGGAAGGACCGGTGAAGAATTAGTATTGGTTCTTCCTGAAACGTTTGGTAAGATTCACCAGTAGAGCCATCGGGACCTCAGCTTTTTCTTAATGGAAAGTTTAAAAATTACTATTTCAATTTCTTTTTTTCCTTCCTTCCCTCCCTCCCTCCTTCCCTCCTCCTCTTCCTTCTCATTTTTCCTTCCTTCCTTCTCATTTTTCCTTCCTTCCTCCCTCCCTCCCTCCCTCTCACCAGAGATTGAACCCAGGGCCAGTAACCACTGAGCCACATCCCCAAAACTTTTTTTTTTTTAATTTTGAGGCAGCATGTTGCTAAGTTGCTGGAGCTGGCTTTGAACTTTTGATCCTCCTGCTTCAGCCTCCTGAGCTCTGTTTTGATTTCTCGACAGTTCTAAGGCTATTCTGATTTTCTGCTCCTCTTGATTCAGTTTCGGTAGTTTGAGTCTTTCTAGGAATGTGTTCATCCACGTTATCTGCATCACTGGCATACAGTTGCTCCTAGTGTTCCATTGCAACCCTTTTTATCTTGCTAGGATCAGTTCTAAAGTTGCCTCTTTCATTCCTGCTCTTGGTGTTCTCTCTCATTTTCTTCCCCTTTGTTGGTCTATTAAAGGTTTGCCAAACTCAATCTTTTCAAAGCAGCAGATTATGTTTTGTGGATTTTCTCTATTTCATTACTTTCCGCTGCAGTTCTTTGCATCTTTCCGTGAGGCTGTATAAAACCAGTCATTCACTTTTCTAATCATATCACCCCTTTTTTTTCTGGCCTTTAGAGAGATCAAGGGAAACTGTATAGTGTTCTCTACAGCATGGGCCACAATCCATTAAGGCTGTCAATTTATTAATCAGCTATTAGAGAAATAGACAGAAATATCAGAATACATACAGGGGAAAAAAACCCAGAAATTGTGAGAAATTTTCATTTCAATTACATGTGCATGTTTGCGTTTATACTGAGTTATGGTGCAAGATGTATTTCCCACTGTGCATCAGGGTGCAAACATTTGAAAAACCCTGGATGGAAAAGAAACCAATTTTTAAATATTTCATCTACCTCTTAAACAAGGTAAATCATAGTCTTCCACAAGACTCAGTTCTTCATTGGGAACATACAACCACACACTAATGATGGTCTTTTTAAGATTTAGGATGATAATTTAAAACACTGACACATGCTCACCTCTGCCTCTGTCTGAGGACCTGGGCGGTGTCCTTGTGGTTGCAAGACCTAAGATGGGATCTGACCTACTTCCTACATCTGACTGAGCCTCATTCTCCTCGCATATAAAAATGGGTTTGATTACCGCTACCTGCCCTCCTAGACTGAGTAGGACGATTGTGTGAAAGAGCCATAGAATGAATGAAAGGACACCTATTATTCTCATTGGCCTCACCTACAAGTGTCAGCTTAGCTCTAGACTGACCCCCATCGTTCATGAGCCTTGTGTTTGACTGTATATATTCTTCTTGTTCTTCTTCTTTTTTTAAGAGAGGATAATGAGAGAGAAAGAGAGAATCAATTTTATTTAGTTTTCCATGTGACTTTTGTTGCTGTGACACTTTGTTGTGCACGTGGTGCTGGGGTTTGAACCCACATCCTCGTGCATGCCAGGCAAGCACGGTAACTGCTGAGCCAGCGCTCCAGCCCTGTGTATGTACTCTTTAATACGGTGGGTTCTCAATTAGCTATGGATTTTATAACCTGGGAAACTAACACACACCAATGCTAGGGCTCATCTCAGGCAAACTGCATCAGAAGCCCCAGAGATAGGCTGGGCACTGAATCTCCGAGAGATGAGTGTGCAGTTGAGGGAGAGAACTGCTCTTAGACTGGGCGAATGCTGTGGTTTATTTTTAACATTCTGACTGGTGTGTTCTTCTCACTTTGTACAGACAGACAGGCAAACAGGCGGGCAGGCAGACACACAGACCCTGTGGGATACCTCCCTCCAGGGTGCAGCTGAGGTCAGGAAGAAGTGAAGAACTGAGGCGGGCCTCCTTGCTAGCCTCTCTCTCCATTCCTACTCTACCCACCCGGTGACGTAAAACCTGAAAGCACTGGACAGCAAACCAGTTTCCATGATCAAAGTCTTCAATTTAAACAAAAATGATTCTTTTTCATTTTCTGAAGGCAATCCCTAGGAGCTTTTCTTTATACAGCATTATTCTTAAATTATTAAGAGAAACAATTCTCCAGTGAGCACAGATTGGGTTTGTTCTTCTTGGGACTTTAACCGTTTGAAAAAAACAAAGCACCCTAATCAAAAGCCGCTGAACCCATATGTGATTACTGGGTTGGGATCGTCCACTCCTTTTTATTCATACTTTGGGAAACATCTAGACACAAGAAGCATGGCAAATCCCAGGGAGCAGATAAGTACCAGCCCCACGGTCACCAAGTTACTCTGTTCTGCTCTCTCCTCCACCTGACAATAATGAGACCTCTGGATTTATAAATTTAAAAAATGCAAATTACTTTGAAATGTAACATGGTTTATAAATGTAAAAACCTAAGCTTAGCCTCAGCCTCCTGGGTTCCTATGCTTACCATGCATCTCCAGGTCTGCTGGGCACAGATGGAGCTGGCCGGGGCTGGGGTCACTTCAGGGCTGAGGTTGATGGTGTCTTGAAACCAGACGAGGCCCTGCAGCCAGAGTCTGGGTGTGGATGGAGCCTGTACATAGGACCCACAAATGCTGCTGACTGTGAGAGGACGGGGGATGGGGCGGACCGTGGTGGTCACTGGGTATTGTGGCAGAGGTGCCCTTTGGGAAGGGCAGATGCTGCCCAGTGCTGTGAATTCTGAATACTCCATCACATGAAGATGATTAATGCCTGAAAGATAAATTTGGTTCTGCCTCTGGATGGAGTGACTCTGTCCCGGTTGTAAAGCCTGGCGGAGGCAATGTTAGAAGCCGCTGCAGGTGTCAGATAAAGAAGTACAAACTACACATCTGCAGCGACGGCTGACGGTCTTCGTTCTGCCAACTCCCTCGACTCAACCCTCTCGACCTCTGGGGAAGGCATGAGAGGACACTGCTGAGTGCCACCATTTATCCCCAAGAAAAACACGACAACAAGCCAGGCTGTCAGTAAGCCCAATACCAATGGCAGCAGAAGCTTTTTTTTTTTAATAGAGAGACAGAGAGAATCAATTTTTATTGAGTTTTTCAAATGGCTTTTATTGCTCTGACACTTAGCTGTGTACATGGGTACTGGGGCTTGAACCCGTGTACTTGTGCATGCCAGGCAAGCGCCATAACCGCTGAGCCACCGCTCCAGCCCCTGGCAGCAGAAGCTTTGATTAAGAAATAAGAAGAAATTTAAAGCTGGGTGGGATGGTGCACACCTGTGATCCCAGCAACTAAGGAGGCTGAGGCAGGAGGATCGCAAGTTCAAGGCCAGCCTCAGCAAACTTAAAGAGATCCTGACTCAAAATAAAAAAATAAAAAGGGCTGGAGCTTTAGCTCAGTGGTAGAATTCTCACATGCAAGGCCCTATGTTCAGCCTCCAGCACCAAAAAAAAAAAAAAAAAAAAAAAAAAAAAAAAAAAAAAAAAGAGGAAGAAAGAAGAAGGAAGAAGGAAGAAAAAAGAAAGAAGGAAGAAGGGAGAAGGAAGAAGGGAGAAGGAAGGAGGAAGGAGAAAAGAGGAGGAGGAGGAGGAGGAAAAGTATAGTTCTTGCAAACTCTCTCTGGCTCTCTGCTCAGGATTTGCCAACAGAAACAAGCAGCTGGGGCTCAGCTGGATGAAGAGTTGCTGGGCCCCACTCCTGCACTGCCTCTCAGGAGCCTCCACACATGTGGACAAAGGCCCCAGCAGAACAGCACAGACTTCAGTGGCAGCAAACAACTGTGCCACCTGCCTTGCCCCAACAAAGATCAGTTTAAACAGATTACCAGATCCTGGAGGCAGGAACTGGCTATCAAGGAACACGGCGACAGGGAGACGGATGGTGTGGCTGAGCTTCCTGCGTGAGCGAGTGGCTGATGGATGGCAGCTGCAGGGCCCAGGTCAGGGTCCTCCATGCCGGGCCGGGCGCAGCTCCCGGCTGCCGTGGCAGCACAAGCCAACTCAGGCCCAGGAGCACAGAGGCAGCCGGGCTAAATAGCATTCGCAGGGGCCAAAGCTGCTTAGGAATAAAACATCCAGAGAGGTACATGGCTGCGGGCAATGCAGGGAGTAGAAAGTGAACTTTTTGTTCCTCTACTTGGTGGGGTAACAATCAGGCTGAATTTTTTTTTTTTTGGACAAGGGACAGTGAGAGAGAGAGAAAGAGAGAAGCAATTTTTTAATTTCAGTTTTTCACGTGACTTTCATTCCTCAGACACTTGGTTGTGTGCGTGGGTGCTGGGGTTTGAACCCCCGTCGTCGCCCATACCGGGCAAGCGCCGTAACCCCTGAGCCACCGCTCCAGCCCCAGGCTGCACTCTTTAAAAATTTCTAAGGGTAAGGGAGGAAACAAATGGAAAAACAATGCATCATTTGGAGATGTTTGCAAATATATTCCTGTTGAAGCCCTGTCTGCGTGTTTATTTTTAATAGTCCGCTCAAAAAGTTAAAAATCAGATTTCAAACAGCAGAAAATGAAGAAATCACCGAACAGGCCATTTCCCAGCTTCCCAAAATTATTGCCTATAAAATTCTTACAAAAAGCACACTGCTCGAACTGGTTCCTTCAGAGCAGAGAGGCTCAAAGAGAAAAGAGGCAAAAGGAGAAGGAAGCACCTGCCAGGGCTGAGAGGCCACCGGCTTCCCACACACACACACACACAGTGACACCTTCTAGTGTAAATGTCACCTGGGAGGTGGCCTCCGCAGGGACCAGTCTGTCTCTCCACAGTATTTTCACAAGGTTTCTCTAAGTCCCAGAGTGGGAAGAGGAAATTATTCCTGCAAGGATACTTTTCCATATATGAATGTCCTCTACAGGAAGCTACATTTTGTAAGAAAGCTTTCTGGACTCTGATATAAGACGTTCCCTGAATCGAGTGCGAAGAAACTGTCACCAACTCAAAGTAAAAGCCGCCTTTCTTACGTGAAATACGTTCAAGTTCAGCTACTATTGTTTAAACTTCCCTGGGGTCTGAACTTTGGAGGATTAAAGTGAACCTCACCTTTTTATAGACTCCTTTTAGAAAGGTTAAAGAAATACACAAAAGATGCCACTTGAGTACACAGGACAATGAATGAGCAAACGCTCGATCATAAGTGACAATAGCTAAATATTGGAGGAAAATGACCTCACACTCTACCTGTCCGGGCATGGGCCCCAGGAGGGATGGAAGGACCACAGACCCATCCAAGAGAGGGGTGATGGCAATACCTACCATCACAGGAGCTGGAGCAGTGGCTCGGCAGTTAACGATGCTTACCCGGCATGCACAAGTACGCAAGTTCAAACCGCAGCACCACATATACCACAAAGTCTCTGAGCAATGAAGTCCACATAAAAAACTAA
This sequence comes from Aplodontia rufa, assembly GCA_004027875.1. Taxonomy (NCBI): domain Eukaryota; kingdom Metazoa; phylum Chordata; class Mammalia; order Rodentia; family Aplodontiidae; genus Aplodontia; species Aplodontia rufa. Next base: position 26,414 of record PVKS010006081.1, read on the forward strand.
ATAAAAATTGTTTCTTTCTCTCTCTCACTGTCCCTCTCTCTTAAAAAGAAAAAAAAAAAAACTAACACTACCATCATGCAGGACACTGGACACAGGAAAGGGGCCTTTAAGGAAGCAAACCCTCTATGTCTTGAACCATTCCACCCCATGAACCCAAGTGCAGACCTAGGAACTAGTGGTTCTGACTCACCAGCAGGAAGGCTGCTGGTGACAGTGGCCCTTTCTGAAAAGGATGCTGAACAGCTGGCACTTGTAGTGAGGGCCAGGAATGTGTGGCTTTCGTACTCCATGCTTACAGCGCGGCGCCTGGCACCTGGAAAGGGCTCAATACTATCTGCTAAATAAATGACCAACATTCAGAATTCCAGAATGTGATGTCTTGGGACACTGGTTCTCAAAGTGTGGCTCCTAGACCAGCAGCCTCAGCGTCACCTGGGAGCCTGTTAGAAAAACAAATTTTCAGGTCACCCTGAGACTACTAAATTAGAAACTTTTGGATGGGGTCAGCAAACAAGGTTTTATAGAGCTCTGAAAGAGTTTGAATGCCGAAAACTCAGTAAGCAGTGACATGACATCTCAGGGCCGGAAATCTCCAAGAAGGAAATGAACATGCACACGGCATATGTATGTATATGTTAAATACAGAGAGAGGAAGAGAAAGAGACAATCAATTTTGTTTAGTTTTTCATGTGGCTTTCATTGCTTAGACACTTCGTTTTATACGTGGTGCTGGGATTTGAACCTACATCCTCCTGAATGCTGGGCAAGTACTGTAACCACTGAGCCACCGCTCCAGCCCCTGCCCCCCTGCCCCACATACACATAATATTTTGACACTGCCAGCTTCCTAAGCCAATCAGAATTGTCTGGGTCTTTCATGTGACTCCAGACATATAATATTTTTTTTCCCAAAGAGAGAGGGACAGTTAGGGGGGAGGGGGAAGGGAGAATCAATTTTGTTTAGTTTCCACTTGGCTTTTGATGCTCCGACACTTTATTGTGTATGTGGTGCTGGGGTTTGAACCCACATCCTCGTGCATGCCAGGCAAGCACCGAAGAACTGCTGAGCCACCGCTGCAGGTCCTATAAACTTTTTCTTCCATTACTAAAGCTGCAGTATAGACTAGCCCCTGTGCAGGTAGATAAACTGCCGTGTAATAGGGATGCATGTGCAAATCCATCCACCCTGAAAGCGTTGAGATTTCAATGTCTAGAAGTTAGATCCTTGATCATTCGTGTGTGTATGTGAGCGCGCGCGTGTGTTTTTCAGGGCTCCAGACTTCCCTTAGAGGGAGAAAACCCACTATCATAATCTGACTTTATCTGGCCAGTAGGAGGAAGATAACGCAAGCTGCGACTCGGAGCCCCTCTCGGCTCCTCATCTTTCCCAGGAATATCTTCAACTGCTAAGGGCAGTAATTACAGCCTTAAGGAGTCTGCCACACTTTCAACTTGCATTTGCTCCAATTCACTAGTTATTTGGCATTAGCTAGCTTGCTCATTACAATGTAATTCTGATGTTTCTTTAAGGGACACAGCTGGGGAGACCTGCGGGTTTGCTGAACAGGTTCATTTGGCAGGGAATAAGTTTGTGAGTTTTCCGATGTAGTTTTCAGTTCCCCCATTTGATGTGTTTCCCCAGTTTGGTTCAATGTGAAGATATTTATTCTTCCAGCACAGGGCTCATATTCTGTAATGTGACACCAGGACACAGTGATCTCCAGATAGCGTTCATGATTAGTATAGATATTTTGGTTGCTGCACCAAGTGTGCTTACATTTGGAGAAAATCTGGGAGAGCAGTTGTCTGCATCAGTAAAATTCATCACTGAAATTAAATGTTTTAATTTTCCTAATGGGCTTCGGAGGAGGAGGGAAACCAAAAGTGCTTTCAAAAGATAATCTCCTGGAAGAGGAAGTCCGAGTGGAGGCTTAACCAGATCTGGGGCAGAAGTTATGTTGCCAAAATTACTAATCATCAGAATGACCCTTCTTGCTCATTAGTGCATTAATAGGCGTGGACACCCTTCAGCCGGAGCAGGCGGCTAATCCCCATGGCCAGGCATAATCCATTTCTTCTCCTGTTTCTCCACCCCAATTTTAAAGGCTTAGAAAAAATAGCCCTTAAAAAAACATGAAATAAATTTTTTTTCAAGAAGAAAAAACTCAGAAGGCACTGTTATTTATTACCAAAGATAATAAATTAATGCAGCTTCCAGTTCTCCTGCTAGAAGAGAGAACTGGTAACAGATTTGTTCCTGATGCATTAGAAATGAGCCCCGGTGACAAAGTCCTGCTCTCTCCGCAAGCGAAACTGATGTATTGACTAGACAGGTAGATATTAGGTACTCAGGCTGTCTGGGTGCTATGGAAATCATGTCGAGAGCATTTGACCATCGGCAATGGGGCCAGACGAGCGCCTGGCTCATTCTCATTCCAGCCAGGGAAGGGGCCCTGTCTGCATTTGCCTTTTTTGCTGAAAGGCTGCCACATTTGTCAGCTCAGACGTGTGTCAGATAAGCTCTTTCCTCGTTATCTAATATTTCACCAGGCAGTGGAACCAAAGGATAAGGACAGCCTAATCACCCACGTGGGCAGGGAAGCTTGAGAGCTGTCAGGCCCGGCACAAAGCCTGCAGCTGGACAGGAGGCAGTGCACAGCGGAAGTTAATCACTGCATTTGGAAGGAACGCTCGGAGGGATCTGGACCGACGCTTCTGATTTATACCGGTCCTACAGTGAATGGGGAGACAGATCCTGAAGGCCTTGTTGTCTGAAGGTAATCCTGCAGCCTCACTTTCCTCCCCACTCCAAATGCTGCTCTAAATCTGCTCTAAGACTGAACACAATTAAAAGAAGTGGAAATACGCAATTCTGTGTCCAGTGTTAGCAAGGAAGGAGAGATGAATTTTGCAGGTTTCCTTCTACCTAGCCGCCCAACAATCTAAACATTTATTAAATCTTCAGGTCGGGCACAGTGCCAGTCACCGAGAACAAGATGGATGAGTTCCTGTTTTCAAAGAAGCCTGGAATTGCTTGGGGAGGAAGAGGGAGTGAGATATAAACTGATAGTTACTAACCAACCGGCAAGGACTGCATCACAGATACTGGCCTCAGTGTGAAGAAGACAGGGCTGGGAAGAGGCTTCCTGGAAGAGGCAGCCACTCGTCTGAGGTTTTAGGAGGGCACCATTCGTACGAGGGTTTTGTTCTGGCAGTCAGGATTCAAACCAGGGACGCTTGACCCGAGCCACATTCCCAGCTCTTGTTATTTCATTTTGAGACAGGGCCTCGCGAAGTTTCTTAGGGCCTCACTAAGTTGCTGAGGCTGGCTTTGAACTTGCCATCCTCCTGCCTCAGCCTCCCAAGTCGCTGGGATTACAGGTGTGTACCATTGCATCTGGCCCATTCATTAGTTTTAAAGGATAACTAGTAACTCTCCAGATGAAAGAGAGAGGGGAGAGGGGACAGGGTTCCAAAGAGAATAACATGAAACAAAGGTTTACAGATGGCACAGAGGAAAGTCTGGGAGGACTCTAGTGGTTTGACCTGCCCAGTGCATTATGACAGAGATTAAAGGTGGAGACAGACTGATTATGCATGCTATCCGGTGGGCCTGGGGAAGCTCCTGAAGGGAGTGAGGTCATGTGACCCAATGTGGGCTCAGACTCACCTGGGCTCCTGGGACATGGATTAGAGGAGCAGGGGCCTCAGCCAAGAGGCTTTGACAGTGCTCTAGAGTAGACTGGAGCCAGCAGCCACCATGGAGGGGTAGAGAGAGCAGCTATAGAAGTGCACAGCACTCATTGTAATGATGGCACTCGGTGGGTGGGTGAAGCAGGGGTGGGCAATGACAGAAGGAGGTCACAAGTCCGGAGAGTGGAACTGAGATGGATCGATCCCCAGAGAGGGCCAAAGACAAAGCCTGAGATACCATGTGACCTGCTAGAAGCCGTCCAGGCCACTGGTGTCCCCAGTCCTTACAACAACCAAGTGAATGCCTGAGCGAAGTCACGCCAATGGCCAAGCCATCCAGCATCTTGCTTTGGGGAAGAGTGAATCTCTGGGTAAATGCCCATCTCTCTTAAAAGTCATTTCTCACCTGAAAACGGTAAGAATACATTCCCTGGAATATCTCTGGGGCAAAACTATTTCCCTTTCAAACTCTAATAAAACATACTTTACAACTTATTTAGGTCTCCATTTTTATGCTCTCTAGCCCAACCAAACTAGATCTAAGCATCTCGCAGGCAGTATACAAGCCTCATCCTCCGCACAGTTCACCATCACAAAACAGTCTCCAGACACGTGTGACTAGGAGACCAGGCCCAGCCTGCCACCCAGAGCAGTGACCCTAAGTCAGCCCACCAGCCCTTCTGAACTTGCACTGCTGTATCTGCAAATGAAGAAAACCTGACCCATTTATTTCATAGAATTCTTTTAAGGGAAAAAATTAGAAAATACAAAAGAAACACTAAATTCTTAAATTATATGTATTTATGTGATTCTGTGATTAAATGACAGGAGCTGCCAATTTTTGCACCTAGCCCTCTTTGATCAGCTAATATAATTTTTAAAATAGCTACAATTCACTCACATGCAGTACAGGTCGAATCATGTAAAAGACCCACATGGACAAGAGAGTGACTCAATATGAAGATGCATCAGACTCCGCTGAGATGACACGAAGCCACATGGGAGGTGGGGACCCAGAAGCACAGCTCTGTGGCTGGCGAGGGCAAGGCCTTCAGGCCATGTCCACTGCCTGTCTTGCTGTGTCTCCCAATGGGTCCCAGGTATTGAAACCTACCTGTCACCACACCCACTCCAAGAAATCACAGTGGACGAAGCAGAGAAGCATCCCACATGGACGGACGGTCAGCTACCCTCCTCCTCCTCCACTGGCCTCAGGACACTGCCCTGAGAGGTGTCCACTCAGCTCTGCAGTAGCCCTCTATTCTGGAAGGCAATCCACACAGCGTAGGCAATCCTCAGTCTTTGACTGACAGTGCCCACAACACTGCTTGCGATCACTCAGTACAGCGCCAGCCCAGATCTGACACAAACAGGGCATCTCCACTCCTCCCCAGGAGCCTCCTGCCCTTTCAGGCAGCTCAAAGCGGAGGGAACTTGCTGTTGCCCGGATCCTCTGTACCAGGCCCTGTGCTCACTGCTGCAAGACTTTTGCTTTTCCTGCACTTCTAGAAGGAACCACTGCATCCATTTTCAGAAAAGACACTGATGCTGCTTGGGGGGGATGCTGCTGCTTGGGCAGCAGGTGACTGGCTCCAAGCCAGGCTTTTGAGGTCCCAGAGGACACACTCAACTCACAGCTCCTCAAGGTGGAATCAATCACAGGAGGTGTGACAGGTGCATTTTTTATAAAAGCCCTGACCCATCAAATGCCACTGTTCACCTCCTGCCCATCCCTCACCACATACAGAGGCCTCACAGGGCACACACACACACAGATGCACACATGCACACAGACACGTGTATATTCACATATGGAATCCCAGCAAGCCAGGCCACTGTGGTCAGGTCACCTGGATCGAGCTAGTTCTCAGTCTGTCTGCACCAAGGTGGGTTTTTTTTTTTTTTTAAACCACTGGTAAGGGTTTGGAGCCAACAGGAATCACAGAACTAAAACAACTAGGTTCAAATTGCTGGACAAACTTCAGAAAAGAGTGAATAGAAAAAACAGACGCCACTGCTAAGATGCAGATTTGTAGCTGCGTGATCTCTGGCTTCTTTTTATAACTGCATGAGTCCCTTTTTAATGTTCCCAAAGACAAGACTCTAAAGAATTTAGGAGAGTTTATCCAGAGCAGACAGAATGCAAGCAGCTCGGCTGCTGGAAATCCACTAGACCATCTCCAGACAGTCTAGAAGGCAGACAGGAAATGAGAGGCAGGCCTGGCGCTGAAAACCGCACTGTAAGAAAAGCAACCAGAAGAAAAGCGTTACATAGAACACAGATGCAGGTCTCTCCCAGCCCACCAGCAGACCCGCAGTCATCGACTTCAAAACTGAAAGTTGAAGACCTAGTTAGAAAAGACAAACTTGCGGTGTTAAGCAATGCTGCTTTTCTCTTTGCTAAAGATTTGCTTAAAAAGAGAGCTGGAGTCAAGACGTTGTTATGGCTCCACAAACCAGGAAAACACAGAATCCTAGTGTTAGGCCCACAGTCATGCCTCTGTTCAAGGCAACAGCCCAGGGACCAGGACAGTCAATCTGTACCTCTGTTAGCCCTAGCACCAGTGCTAGTCACACTCACGCTCTGGAGGAGTCCTCCTGACAGGCAGATGGGATGTTCTTAAACATCATTCACACTTAGTCCAAGGATGCCCTCTTCAGCAGCCGCCAGCACTCACCCACTGGCATCATACACCATGTCGGGGATGTTGGAGATCTAAAAATGGGACAGGCCCTGACCCCGGGGGGTTCCCCTCCACCTGGGGAGATGAAGCCCACCCACAGGGAGCCCAACTGTGGTTCCGACAGAAAGGCCAGGCCTTCAAGATGACCACTGACAATGGAAGGCTGCAGCTCTGTCCAGGGGCTATGGTGGGGACCAAGTCAGCACTGGCAGCTGTCTGGCCTGCTGGAATGGCAAGGAGGTCAGCGGCATCAGGTCTGGCATGGTGTGCCTCAGGGGTCAGAGGTGAAAGTTGAAGCTGTGGGCAACAAGAACTGCTGAAGCTTTTGGAGCAGGGGCCGGGCATACGCATGGGTGCAAAAGGAATGGAGTGAGCAGAAACCAGGCACAGACTGCTCAGGAGGCCCTGAGAGATGTGCAGTGGACATGAGAAATGAAAGAACACAGAAGGGGGAAAAAGACCATAAAAATGTAGATGCACTCACCGCTGAAGTGCGGTGAGTCAGAGGAACGGACCAGAAGGGACAGCATGGAGAGGCCTGAGGAAGCAACTTGGTGGGACAGGGAAGCTCATGGTGCCTGGCAGCAGCTGGTCCCATACCTGGGTCTGTGATAGTCTGATCCTTACCAAGTGCACACACAGGGCCCCCAGGTGAGGGATAGACCAATAGCGCTCCAGATGTTCTGACAAAAGGTGGCTTCTTATAACTGAGCTACTGTTCCCATAAAAGACGTCGCAATTGGGAAGTGGTGTCCTGGATACCCCGTGAAAGTCACTTTGATCCGTACGTAACCAAGATGCCATAAGGAAAGGTGGTATAAGCAAAGGTGGTATTTCAGCTCTGTTGACATAGACCCTTTGGTGGCTCTGCCCCAGAAGGTGAGACCTATTTATGTTCTCATATCTCCAGCAGTTGAAGCCTGAAATTCAAGGCAATCCCAGGAACACGTGAGCCAGATTGGCACTTCCAATTCATGGCAGTCACCAGCCAGTGGTATACCCCTCAGCTACCACATGAAGATGAAGGATTCTCTTCTAGGAAGAGGTCCCCCGCTTGGTATAAACTGGAGAGCTTTAGGGTCAGTGAGCAGGGAGGAAGCAATTTCCTGTTTAAAAGGAACTGGCCCTCTGCACACTTTCCACGTATCATCAGCTGCTGCATAAAAACTCAGATGATGTAATTTGATTGTCATTTGATAATAACAACGTACCAAAGTCAAATGACTACAACAATAACTACTTCTTTTATAAAGATTTTTCCGGATATTTCCCATTACTCGTAAATCACTAATATCATTTTAAACAAATAGTGTTATTCAATCTCTTGTAATTATCCTCATTCAGTTTCAGGTTATTTTTCATCTCATTAAAACACAGAAATTGGGGGCTGGAGCGGTGGCTCGGCTGTTATGTTGCTTGCCTGGCATGCGCGAGTACACGGGTTCAAACCCCAGCACCACGTACACAACTAAGTGTCAGAGCAACAAAAGCCATGTGAAAAACTCAATAAAAATTGATTCTCTCTGTCTCTGTCTCTCTCACACTGTCCTTCTTTCTTTAAAAAAAAAAAAAAAAAAACCACAGAAATTGGGCTGGGTGTAGCTCAGCGCTGAGCACCTCCCCAGCATGCACGAGACCCTGGGTTCCATCCCAAACACTGGGGAGAGAAACCATTTCTTCCAGCTAAATATGCTATGGCTAGTTAATAAGCCAGCATGATCTGCAGCAGTTGCCCCCAAAACCTTGTGGCACTGTCCTTTCCCCCAGCGGGGAGGGCATCTCCCTCATCTGACAGACAAGCCTCTGCTTTCTTCTCTCCTGCATGGAGCTCCGGTAGCTCCTTCTCTGGCATTCAGCCTCTTATTTGGCAAACTCTATTTGGAGCAGGACAGTTAAGAAGACGGTGTTTCCAATGATAATGAGGACAATGATGATGACCCCTGTTATGGTTTAGACATGAGGTGTTCCCCAAAAGCTGATGCAGGAGACAATGCAGGAGGGTTTAGAGGAGCAATGATTGGGTTACGAGAGCCTTAACCTAATCATCTGATCGCCCTGATTAATAGGCATGAGGGTGTTACTGGAGAGGTGGGTCCCTGGGGAGGTGTGCCTTTGGGGTTTATATTTTGTCCTTGTTGGGCAGTGCTCTCTCTCTCTCTCTGCTTCATGCCTGCTTGCCAGGTCCTGAGCTGCTGCTCTCCTCCACCACAGCCCTTTTTTTTTTTTTTTTTTTTTTAAAGAGAGATGGACAGTGAGAGAGAGACCGAGTGCGAGTTTTTCACGTGGCTTTTGTTGCTCTGACACTTAGTTGTGCACATGGGTGCTGGGGTTTGAACCCCTGTACTCGCGCATGCCAGGCAAGCGTTGTAACCACTGAGCCATGGCTCCAGCTCCCACCAGAGCCTTTTGCCATGAGGCTCTGCCTCAGCTCAAGCCCCGAGGAATGGAGCTGGCCTTCTATGGATTAAGACCTCTGAAACTGTGAGCCCCAAATAAACTTTCCCTCCTCTAAAGCTGTTCTTGTCAGGTCTTTTGGTTACAGCAGTGAAACAAGCTGTCTAACACCACCCTGGTCAGGAAGGTCATGGATGGGAACAAGAAACCTCGCCCAGCTCCTAGAGACAGCCAGGATCCCAGATGAGTCAGTCTTGTTTTAGGGAAAACTTCATGGTGCTCCAGAGGAATATAAATAAATAGGTGTTAAAATTAGAAAACATAATTGTATTGCTGAACGGTGTGCGTCCAGGAATATGTGACAACTAATCCCAACATTATATAAAACTATAATGCACTAATAAAAATTTAAAAAATAAAATTAGAAAACATAAAATAGTAAGGTGGCCATTCTTCAGGAAGACGATGGACACAACTCCAAGGCCCCTGTTGGGTCGGTAGCAGGTGCTTTTAACTGAGCCTCGCAGAGGCCTTCCGAGGTGAGACTTAATGAAGGTCTCTGGCCTGCATCAGATTCCCAAAGATCAGGAACCTGTGGTTGATAGCGCTTAATTCTCCCCCCTCTCCCCTACCACAAAGCAGCGAGAAGGCCCCAGGCCTGCCTTTCCTTACTCCCCGGCCACGCCTCACCGGGGTGCGGAAAGTACACACAGTTTCTGTTTAAAAGCAACCAGCACAGCTCAGCTCTAGAGATCACGAGAGAAAAGCCCATGCACAAATCCAGAGCGAGGGAGAAGGTCAGGATAAAGCTCTGCTGCGTGCTGGTGCGTTTTCCACCTTCAAAGTCCATTTGCAGACAACCTGATTTTTTTTTCCTTAACAGGTAGGCCCTGTGTTAGAATCAGCCCAAAGCAAACCAATTTGCAGCTCCTAACGCAGCCAGTGTTTTCCTTATTTAGGTTCCATTTATTCATTAGAGTTGTGCGATGCCAAGATGCTGCGTGGGACAGCTCCGGCTCCCTTTGGTTTTTCCCTCCCTGTCACGAAGAATGAATTCACTTTTTTTTTCCTTTCTTTTTTTTTAGAATACAAACATTTCTGTTCCTCTTTTTTTTTCTCTTAGGACTTTTTCTCCAAGATTCTTTGTTCTAATTGTAATTGAGGGATAACTCACTGTGCCCTCTTCTAACACCACTACATTCATAAAGATTGGCCTCAGGGAAGCAAAGCTGTCGATGGTCACCTCCAGGTGTCTTTCAGCAGCCTGTGAGCAAATTTCATCATAAGCTACTCTTGAAGACTCTTGGGACTGTAACAGCCAAATCTGAAAACCTTGGTGCTCTTGGTTGTCAAACATTGAACGCTTCTTTCACATCTTTTTCTTTTTTTTGGTCCATTACCCAACCGCTGAAATATTAGTCTCATTTCCCAAAGTAATCAAATTTCTTTCCAGGCAACGCAGGCATGGAACAGCATGCCCAAGAGTTGACTTTCCCATTATGAACTCCGTTTGTGTTTACTACCACATTTGCTTCGAACAGCACTGGCTGAAACTTGCAGGAATATGAAACCAGACTCATGTAAATTCAGATGCTTAAAAAAAGATGTTATACCACAAAGGTAAACAAAAACGTCACCAGGAAATTAGACATTGAGAACTTTACTTTTTTTAAGGATCAGGTGGAGACACCCCTCAATATTTTTAAAGACTTATGCTAAGGATTCCTTTCCACAAAAATCTCTATATCTTGTTTTCATGTTGTAACTTTTCCCCTCAAAGCCTGGTCCTCCAGGCTACTAACCCAGTAGATTCTCTCTGCAGAGCTCAGGGACACCTGCAAAGGGGCCACCCTTCCTCCCAAGACCCCAGCACTACACAGTCATTAACCCTCCACCCTCCGCTGCCGCAGGACACTCTCTCTGCTTTGCATCGTGACCGACTCCTCAGGCCCAACTGATTTGAGCGCTCTGAGCTCACAGGGCCAAGAGGTGGCCAGACATTCTCTCCAGCGAGAAGAGGAAGAGGTGAGGTCACTAACCCAGGTCAGCACTCACCGTCCAGCTCGTAAGCACATTTTAAACAACTGGGCCCTAACCAAAGGGTTGAAATCAGGAAAATCAGAATGAGAGTTGGCAAGCAGAAATGATGGGCCGTGAACCAGACAAGAAACTGGGCAAGGAACCCTCTACTGACATTGCAGCTAGCAGCTTTCAGGAGAGAGAACTTCCTCCCTGGGGGCTCCGTGGCCAATAACTCTTCTTTTAAACTTTTTTGTATCTTTGAGGGGTTTGTTTCATTTTTTTATTGTTACTTTTTTTGTCTTTAAAGTATGATCAGAGACTCAGTTGGAGAAGCGAGAGAAAAAAAAAAAAACCAGATGATACACCAGGTCCTCCTGAAATGGCCTTGTACTAAATAAGGAGGGTCTCGATGCCAAAATTCCCATCAGAAATGCTATTGCTGGGGTTGGAGTGGTGGCTTAGCAGTTATGGCACTTGCCTGGCACGCGCAAGTACATGGGTTCAAACCCCAGCACCCACGTACACAACTAAGTGTCAGAGCAACGAAAGGCATTTGAAAAACTCAATGAAAATTGATTCTCTCTCTTTGTCTCTCTCTCTCTCACTGTCCTTCTCTCTATAAAAAATAAATGCTGTTGCCAGCCCTGATGTGTTTCTCTTGTCACTGCCTGGAGCCTGGCAGAACCTGATTTAAGAGAACAGGAAGCCCTGTTTCTATAGTTTACATCATTTTTACACCACTGTGAGAACACCCTCCACCCTAAGTTGTGGCATTCATTTCAGGGGCCAATCAAGAGAGATGGGGTATAAAGTGCTCATGCTCAGTGTCTGGGCTCCAGCAGCGTCAGAGCTAGGACGTCTGGGGCAGCAAAGACTGAAGCAGCTGGGGAGACACGTCACCCATGATCCTGACATCCCGAGATCGCAGGTGCTGGGGCTACAAAGACAGGACAAGCTTCCTGTCCGAAAGGAGCTAGTGTCCTGGAGGGGAAGACACACAGGTGGCTGAGTCACAATGTGCCCAAGAGCTGAACGGGAGTCTGGATTGAACGCTGTGGAAGGGGAGCGTGTGGCTGGTCCACAAGGGGCCAAGGACAGTACAGAAGTGCCACCTTAGTGGACTCCACCCAAGAGCTGGACCAGACTTTCTAATGGATACGTGCAAGTAAGGGACAAAAATAACAGATGGTAGAATAGCCACTGTTAAATTTGACACTGGTTAGATATACTTTGACAAACCAGCATCATCCTACATCTTTCTCATCTACTGAAGTGGAGGAGTGAGCTTTTAGAAAGGCTGAAAGATACACTAGGTTGTTAATAAAATAAACATACTCCGGTGTTTTCATCAGCAGCTCAAAGAGTCTTCACACAAGCCAGGCAGAAGACCCACAAAGCTTGCTCTGGACACAGACCAACCTGTTAAAGGCACAGCCTCTCCTTCAGGAAGTTCCTGACCTGGGACTGTTGAGATGGAAGCGTGAGATGCAGAGTTCCCCGTAACCACTTGACTTCTAGTCCCTCCAGAAGATCTAAACCTGCTTAGGTTTGTTTCTTCAATCATATTGTAAAAAAAAAAAAAAAAAGAAAGAAAGAAAGAAAGAAAGCCTCAAAGAAACAAAAACTATTACTCTCCTCCCCAATCTAACAGAAATATTAATTCTAACCCAATTCTTCTTTGTTTACACACCATGCGTGTTTTGTGACTTATTCTTGTCACCTCTAACTCATCAGGCCCAGTGTACTCCCAAGATTTCTTTATGAGAAAACTCATGCAGGAGAATCACCATAAGACAAATTTTTTGGAGCAATACTTCCTGGGCTGGGGATGTGGCTCAGTTGTGGAGCACTTGCCTAGCAAAGGGAGGCCCTGTCCTCCATCCCCAGCACTGCAAGAAAAATGAAAAGCAATTCCTTCCCAAGCAAACACTGCAGCTTTCCAACACCCTGCCACAGGCACTGGGTCCAGGAGGGCGCCACTCCCTCCACATACGGATCACGCAGCCCAGGCTCACTGAAGCTCTGGGTATTCTGTGTCCTCAGTGCTCTTGCGACCATTAGAGGAGACTGTGAGTCTTTTAGGGGCAGCTCTTATCCATGGAACTGGGAAACAGCCCCATTCTATGAGGCATGTATGTCCAAAAATTCACTTATGGGGGCTGGCGTGGTGGTTCAGTGGTTATGGCGCTTGTCTGGCATGCGCAAGGACCCGAGTTCAAACCCCAGCACCATGTACTCAACTAAATGTTGGATAAAAATTTATTCTCTTTCACTGTCCCTCTGTCTTTAAAAAAAAAAAAAAAAAGAAAAAGAAAAAAACCCACTTATGGATACAAGGTGGGTCAAAAACTACTTGAAAGCCCACCTGCTGGTTGCTAGGATTCAGTGTGCTAGGCACTGAGAAACACTGCCAAGAGGCATGACTTAGGAATCATGGGGTAACTCTAAGCAAATCCACCTTCCCCCCATTGACCACTCACTTCTGCGATTTTCTTTTCATACATTGAAGAAAATGAAAGATTCGGGGACCCTCTTGACAAGGACTGAGGGATCCTCAAGTCATCTAAGATTTACTAAACTAAACTAGAATGTGATCCATTCCAAGTCCAGGATCACAGCACTGTCATTTACATTTGGATCACTGTCACTGTTTAAGATGTTCGTGAGCAGAGAATGCCAGTCACCTGAGAAGGTGGCCAGAGAGAAGACCTCTCTATTAGAGAGCCTGTCTTCTGTGATTGAAAGCCTGTCAAGAAAGCACTACAACAATTCCACTTCTCCACCCACAATACACTTAAAATGCGGGTCTGGCCTGAAGAAAGAATCTCAAGCACTCTTCACCCAGCTTAGCAATGATTAATTAAAATAGCTTATGAATAATTGCTCCAATTTTTCCCCCCAGAATTCTCAGCAATATAGGCATGTGCATTGCACCAGGCAACCTCAAACCCCCCAAAGTGGAACATATTTCCTTTGATCCTGATAAGTCCAGCTCTTCATCTCATTGGTTGCCAGAGATGGTAGCGTGGTGTGGAAGAGGCCTTGCTTCTCACCAGCCGTGTTAGGTCTGTGCAGCTGAATGCGGGTAGGGCATCAGGCAGCCCGTGGAAAAGAACAACCAATCGGACGCTGGCAGACAAGCCCCAATGGCAGCTCGCAATTGCCCAATGATTAATGGAACCCCCAGCCAATCCCTGAAGGACAAGGCCCCCAAACTTCCTTTGCCCACCCCAGACTACAAAGTCTCTTCCCAGCCTGTGCTGTGTGCCACTTCCCTAGCCCACCCTCACTCTGGCAGACTGGTGAACCTGGCCCAGGAGCCGCCAATCCCAATAAAAAGGTTTTTGCTCAGCCGCTCTTAGGTCTGACCCTCTTTTTTGAACACCTGCATTCTTATTTTTACACCCTACACACAGGGGCCCATGGATGGAGATGGCAGAAATGTAAGATCAAGGGCCCAAGGAGCTGAGGATGGAGCTCAGCAGTAGAGTGTCTGTCTGGCATGTGTCCATCCCCCATACCGATAAAGCAAAGAAAAAGTACAATAATAGGCCAAGTCCAACTTCGCATTTTATGTAGGGTTTTGGAGGTACTGGGAGCTGCTGGGGAATCAGCAGCTCCATTTTGGCTGCAAGGGGCTGCGTCAGAGCATCGTGATCATGTAGACACACAGACCTGCAAACAAAAATGCTTGCTTTCCTAATTTTAATGAGAATCTGTATTGCTGGGGACACACAGGTGGAACACCGTGCTGAGAGTGCCGTCCCAGGGTGGAGCTCACCCTGGCAGTCCTACTGGACCCTGGCAGAGACACCTGCTGGATCTCCTAGGCCATCCAGGACTCCTGCTTACCTTTCCATGTGCAAAGTCAAGAGCATGCCCTTTAAATATTTCTAGAACTACCTGCCTTGGCATTTTCCCACTGGTTAAGTAACGGATTAAGGAGTCTGGCCAAGAGCATGGTGTTCCCAGCTGGCAGACTCCTGTCATTCTTCACCACTGGGCAGGCAGGAAGGTACCCGGGGGAGCCCTGGTGGTGCTGGGACCTCCCTGTTCTCACTGCAGTCTTTGCCCCTCTTCTGGCTCTGATGGCCGTCTGCACGGACCCACATTCCTGGGCGCCCTCTTGGCGGTAGTCTAGGCAACAAGCTGCAGGATGAGGTCGCGTCGGCCCAAGCTCTGTAGTGGCATCTTGGCGAACACTGCTGCCCACAGGAGGGCTGGCACACAGAGAATCAGGCTTCCCACTTGCTGTTATTCACAGCCTCCCAGACGAACTGTGTGTCTTAATTCTTTATTATACAACATAAAATACGAGGGTCAGTTTGCTATCACTACCGTCTATATTTGCTTCTGTTAGATAGGAAAGGTCTGTCCTTCCAAGGCCTGATGATTTTTCAAAAAGAACAAAAACCACCAGCAAAAATACGATACCACCCCCATAGAACACCTAAGCCCAGCAGTTTAATTCTGATGGCGATGAGCTGTCTTCTCTCCTTTGAATGTAAAAAACAAAGAGTACCTTATTCTTCCAAGAGGCACATAGTACCAATTTAACCAAGTTGTTGGTACAATTACCAGTTGATATATGGGGAAATTAGCCCAAAGTATTGCTGATCATTAGCACTACAGATTTTTTTTTAGAAGATTTTCTTCCTTGAAGGGCAAAGGAAAGAAATGTCTTGTAAATTCAGGTGACGATAAGCAGCATCCAACTTATGAATTAGTTTGGTTCCCAAATTCATCTGAAACTGACTTACCCTACAACTGAAAAGCCTTTTTCTTCAGAAACAGGAGTGCAGCAATTTATCCCTGGAAAGCTTAGCTCTGGTAGTGAGTTACTATATCAGCATGGTGTCAGAGCCCCTGAGCCTGCATGCAGGAGGGCAGGGTGGTCATGGGAGTGCAGGAAAGAAGCTTCCAGGCTGAGACAGGAAGGTGCAAGGGCAGGGAGAAGGGAGGAGGGTGCTGCCTGGCTCCTATGAGCCAGGCTTCTTGGAAATACGACATCATCCTGGGAAAGCATTGGTGACAACATTGGATTACTCTCAGGACTCCTCTGACCTTCTTAGAATCATTTTTTCCCAGTTTCGTATTTGCTCATGCCAATCCTCTGAAATCAAGTCACTCTTCATGTGTTCACACGCTGCGTTTGATGGACACATGAGCGTAGCCAGGTTGTAAGTTTAAATAACTCCTCTAAGGCAAGACCAAGGTAAGCAGCAGTTAGACATTGGACCTAGATTTCACCAGACCTCCACCCATGTGCCTTCTGTCACAACACATAAGCCCTAAGTCAGATCGAAGATCACTTGCTTTGATGTAGTGTGAACTTCATTGGTTTTAATTCCGCCTTCCCTTCTTAGCAAGAATGAAAGACTGTGGGGCCTCTCTCACAGCTATATGGCCATATGGTAGCATTCTGGTCATGAGATAGTGACAGATATGTTGGGCAAGACTTCTAGAACGGTCCTTTAAAGGAAAGACGGATATCACTTTGGATAGGTGCTGTTCCTCTACCATCCAGCCTGCTATACGGATGTCATGGCCAGAATTCCAGCAAGACAGTCCAGTTCATGAAGTGGCCTCAAGGTTGGATGCTATGTGTTGGGTGGGTGGAGCCAAAAGAGATTCAGAACTTCAGCACTGTCCCAGCCCACACAGCCTGCTTCCAGACTTGCTCTCAATGTGAAGGAAGAAATACGCAGGGTTTCAAGGTACTATCTGGCACTGTGACTCACAATTAGTAACACAATAGCAAACCCATAGCATTAGACAACTATATCATTCTCAATGAGCCAAGACATCTTCAGGTGAGGGTTTAAGAAGCAGTAGATGTCACTGTGTCGTTCTATTTTTAAAACAAGAAACTATTATAATATTTTGGGCAGAAAGAGTCTCATAATTCCATTTTAAATGGAGAACATTCTCTACTTAACCAAAATCCAAACCGCAACCTGTAAGATGAACAGCAACCAGCAGGCCAAGTTCACTTTGCATTCAGAGAAAAGAGAAAAAGGAGCTAAGAGAAAACTCTAATTGTCAGAGCAACCCAACACTGAGAAAATGCTTTTCGAGGCTGCAAACAACTCGAGGGTCTTCATTTTTATTTAGGCAGCTGGGTCTTCTACAAAAGTGTGAATTCCTCAGGACTGTGGCACTGAGGGGTGGTGGCAGTGTTTCTGGAAATAGGAGCCATGGAGACAGCTGAGGGCACAGGTCCAGGGCTCAGTTACTAAGAAGTTGAGCAATATTTTCTAGCAGGGCTCCTGGTCAGGAGGGCCCCGCAGGTAAAGCGGTCTCTCTGCATTAGGCCGTCTACCCCCGGGATTTCCTTTAGGTGAGGAAGACACGAGGTGTGTATTTCTTGTCCTTACTCTATTTGTCTAAACAACATGAAGGCTCGCTGCACCCACAAAGGAATACATCACAGCTCAGTGAGGCTGGGAAGGGTGAACACGGACCAAGACAAGCCAAAGAGCACACAGTGAGGAGAGTAGAGGAAAAGGATCCACTCCCAGAGGCAGCAGCAGGTCACTTTGCTCACAGGGCCTGGGACCGATTGGCTCTTCCACATTAGCCATGTGACTCTGGGCTAGATACTTGTCCATGCCAGGCCTTGGTGTTCCTGTCCGCTCCACAGCCACATTCCCCTCAGAGGGACACCAACTCCTCAGGTTTCTGGCACTGTGTTCAGTGCACGGTAGGTGATTGAGAAGTCTAAGTGTAAAGCCATATCAGAGCATAGGTTATCACCACTGCTCTGAGACTCACCTGGGTCATTTAATACAGGGTAATCGTGACAGGCACACTACTTATTCTATTGAAAACAGAAGAAAATGCGAGGCCTTTGGGCTCAGCAAAAGATAAGCGTCCGTGTCCCCCTCCTGGCCTGATGGGAACAGGAGCCCCGGCGCAGCCCGCCCACCTGACTGTGCCTACTCCCCTTGGTCTCTTAACTATGACTGGGGTCTCAACCTCATGCCCTTGGGCTTGTTATCAATACCCACCAAAGGAACTAACTGTCACAGTCTCGGATACCAGCCCCACACTCAAAGGAGCAGAGCCCCTGAAGGTGAATCTTATCCTCATGATGAGACGATGCAGGTCCCAGAGGGAAATCACAGCCCAGGTCTGCAGAGCTGTCCAGTGAGATGGGGGCCAAGCTGCGGGAGAGCAGCATCAGCTGGTTTCAAGGTCACACGCAAGGTCAGGGTGTTTTTGAGAGCCATGTTCCACCAATCCTGCTGCAGGCCCTTCGCAGCTCCACACGACACGTGTGGCCCTCGGAATAAGGAGGGGCTTTCTCCTAGAGGCTGCGGAACCAAAATAGTGAGATGTGACAGTGGCCGCAGGAGGGTGGCCACTTCTTCCCCTCTTCTCAGAAGGGTGCTGCCCACTGCATGAACCACAGCAAGGCCCCTTGGCTGGTCCACTTGTTGAGGGAGTTTGAGAAAGAAGCAAAGAACAGGATTTCAGTACAGCTGGTATGGCTCCTTCCGCAGGCCTGATCCTGGGCGCAGGGCTGCTCCTGCCATTGATTCAGACGTGCTACTGAAGAGGCTGTGACTTCTGCCACCTGACCATGGCTGAGGACCTGAAGTCCCCCTTGATCCCATGGCTGCCAGAGCAGCACTGCCAGGCTCCTACCCAGGTTGGCACAGGGACACCTGTGTTCCCCGCCCTCAGGCCTGTCATGGGGCCGTGGGAGCGTGGAAGACATCCTCTATAGCCGTGGCCTTGGTTCCACTTCTGGATGACCCTCACTCACCTCTCTACCACAGACGCCTGACAAAATTAGAATTTTACAAGACCCTCTGGGACATGACCAGCTGGGGACATTTTATCAGGTGTTCTGACCATAGAAAACCTCTTTCTTTGGCGGTGTGGCTTTGTTTCATGTTGCTGCTTTGGGTTCAGATCATGATGGGTTTTAATCATTTTTACTTTTCAGACAAGCATGCAGGCACACCGCTCAATGTTCCAAAGTAGGAATGTAAGCCTGGTTGCTGTAAATCCCTGCAGGCTGAACTTCACCTATAATGCGATGTCTTCTTGGCAGGCGGTGGGTGGGAAGGGCACCGGAAGCCAGGAGTCTTCGGAGAGGGCAGGAGATTCAAACTTACACTGTTCCAGGCCTATGGATTATAACGATCCCTATGAGCCATGGGGCAAGAGGGAAGGGCCGGGGTCTCAGCATCCTGTTACTGCCACACCTCACTCTCCAAGGACAAGAAAGCGGGAACATGTGAATGAACCAAGGAACCAAGGAATGCAGGTGCGGAAGGGCTGTGCAGGTGCTAAACACAGAGGTCTTAGGAGAAGAGAAGAGACACTGGCAAAGGTGGGCGGCCCAGCGGCTGCCCCCAGTTGACACGCAGGTAGGGAACATCAGAGCTGTGCACCTCGCCCTCAGACAGACAGCTCATGCTTGTTTCTGATGAGGGCTACTTGAATAGCTCTCATTGTCCAGTCCAGAATACTGCTCCAGTCAGGGAAACACAGGAAAACACCATTTCTCAAATCATCATCAAAAACCATCAAAAGCAGGGCTAGGGCTGTGCCAGATTGAAAATGGTCCAGCTATGACCTATGGGGCTTTAACCATAGCTCAGAGAATCACTGAGGGTTTCTAAGGCCATCTCTAAGGCCAGGGATTGCTCTTGTGGCTTCTGTACCTCCCCTGGGGCCAGGCATCGGATGCAGAACCAGATTTCCTCTGATCACCAGCACCAGAGCTGTGATCCTCTATTCCTGCTGACGCGCCAATGTCACAATTGAGACATTACATAAGGAAGCTCCCTCTGTATCCTGTACTGTTCCGGTGGACTTGAGAAATGTGGAAAAAGCCACAGAAGATGTTCATTCTGCCTTCTGCAAATGAGGAATGGCTGGCTCCCTCTCACTTCCTTCCTCATTCCACTCAATCTAGAAAATCATCTCTGTGCAAACAGATCTGGGAGTCAGGACATTCAATATTCACTTCTTCAGCTGCCCCAGGGTCCAAGCATTCAGGGCCCACCCCCCTCTTTCTACTGGCATCCACAGGTGCAGCTGGAAAATGTTTCCTCTGGGGTGCCTGGAAGGCCTTTCTAATCCTACTGCCCATCCAAAATTAAACTGGATCTAACCATCAGTCTAAAAAAAGGCTATGGGTTTCTACTTAAGATTAATTGGGTGGGGGCTGGAGCAGTGGCTCAGCGGTTATGGTGCTTGCCTGGAATGCACAAGTACATGGGTTTGAACCCCAACACCACATACACAACAAAGCGTCGGAGCAACAAAGGCCACATGAAAAACTAAATAAAAATGTGTTTCTCTCTGTCTCTCTCCTCTCTCTCAGCGTCCATCAATCTTAAAAAAAAAAAAAGAAAAAAGAGGGGAGGGATAACGGTGGGTAATTGGGGGGTACTCTTGGGGATAAATCTAATCTCCAGAATCTATATATATATTATATTATTTTGTTAAAAGATTGTGCGATTGTTCAACAAATAAATTTCTAAATAAAAAAAAGAAAAAGATTAATTGGGTGGGGGTGTGTTTGAATAAATTATGTTATGTGCATGTGCGGATGTGGCACAATGAATCTCACTACTATATCTAATTATAATGCACCAATTTAAAAAAATAAATAAATGAAAGAAAAAAAACATTCTAAATGGAAATGAAAAAAAAATAATTGGGTGTGTGAACATGCTCACGTTTCCCAAAAGCATCATTAGTTATCCCTGAACCAAAGATATCGTCTATCATCCTCAATGATAAAAGTATATTTCAGTAAACAATACAGAGTGACAAGGAGTAAACCATCAGATCTGTCCCCACACAGAAATGGGAAACAGGGGGTTAAGTTTCCCACTCTGCTAGATACGCTAGATGAAGCAAAACCAGTCTCAATGTAGAGGGAAACAGTTAGTTCAAGTTCTACCTTCCTTCCTCAGCCGGGTCTATTCTAAGCCTGCAGCAGAGGAAACTTGGCAGCTCGATGTTTCCAAAAGTCAGTGTGCCACTTCCCTACTTCACATGTGAGTGCACAGCCTGGGACGCACAGGGATCCCTGGGGAGGGGGCAGGCAGGCACCTGCTGGGAACCCACCCCATCTCACCTGCTCAGCCACGCCCTGCCAACAGCCTTACCAAAATGTACTTGGAGTCTAAGGAAGTCACCTCACAGATGCAGAGAGTACAAAGAGGGTTGCCAGAGGCTGGGAGTTTGGAGGAAGTGGGGAAATGTTAGTTAAAATGTACAAACTTGGGGCTGGAGCTGTGGCTCAGTGATTTGAGCGCTTGCCTGGCATGCACAAGGACGCGGGTTCAAACCCCAGCACTACGTACGCAAAGAAGTGTTGGAGCAACAAAAGCCACATGAAGAACTAAGTAAAATTCACTCTCTCTAACTGTCCCTCTCTCTCAAAAAAAAAAAAGTACAAACTTTCACTTAACAAGTTCTGGGAAGCTAATATGTAGCCTGGTCGATGGCAGATGTTAATTTGATTCTGATAACCATTACATGACATCAAATCATTTGGTTGTACACCTTGAATACATGCAATTTTTACTTGGCAGTTACATATTTTAAAATAACATAATTTAAGGAAACTCAATGATAAAAAACTTGAAAGTGACGAACCTCGTTCACAGATGGGGAAATGAGGCATGCTGAGGTGCTGAGGTTTCGTGGATTCACAACAAACCTGTAGAGTAGGTTCAATCATCACTATTTTACGCATGAGGAAACGGAAGTCGAGTGCTATGTTTTGGATGTGCGGTGTCCCCCAAAAGCTCTTTTGTGAGAAATGTAGGAAGGCTTAGAGGTGAAATGATTGTGTTCTGACAGCCTCAACCCAATCACTACCTTAATGCCCTGATAGGGATTAACTGGGTAGTGACTGGCAGGCTTGGGTAAAGGAGGTGGGTCCCTGAGGACATGCCTTTGGGGTATATATTTTGTGTCTGGCCAGTGTGAGCCCTCTCCCTCTCCCTTTCCCTCTCTCCCTCCCTCCCTCTCTCTCTCTCTCTCTCTCTCTCTGCTTCCTGGTGTGACATCTTAAGCCGCTTCCCTCCACCACACTCTTCCACCATGATGTCCAGCCTCACTCAAGCCCTGAGGAATGGAGCCAGCCTTCTATGGACTGAGACCTCAGAAACTGTGAGCCCCCAAGTAAGCTTTTCCTCCCAAAATTGTTCTTCCAGGTCATTTGATCACAGCAGTGAAAAAGCAGACTAAAACACAGCCACACATCTTAGTTGCCCTAACCACAAGGACTTCACTCTGCCACCCCCCGGGGGAGGTCTCCAGCACCCCTGACAGTGAAAAGTTAAATAGCAGCACACCCTTCATTGGGCTTTTCAGACTGTCCATTTTAAAAAAATTATTACTCATTGTTGAGCATCATTGTCCGTTGTTTAGGTTTTCTCTGATGCAAATAAAACACTGACTATTTGTAACTCCTGGAGCATTCGACGATCAGAGCAATTTTTAGGTTCAGCTTCTCTAAACTTGGTTTTAGACTTCTAGAGAGTCCTCCTGTATCACTAGAGGAAATGGCAGGTCACAAAGTCCAAAGGGCATCAGTGTAAGGCCTCCATGGAATGTGGGAAGCTCCAGGGTGCTCGTCTGTGGCTGCGCCCCTCCTGCTCCTGCTTTCTCAGAACATTTCTTGAACTGTAATCAGGACGCACAGGATGAAGTGCCCTTCTCACAAAACGGCTGCTCAGCAAGGACCACAGCTGTAGTGTTTAATCACAGGGCAGAACCCATTCATTTTCCCATATACTTCTCTTTCTTGAAATATCTCTTAATTATCTCATTTACTCCCATATAAAATGGTGCTCAAAATTTTAATTAGGAGTGCAAGATCTGAAGGAGTTTCAAAGTGTGTGCCTATTTCTCATTGAGAAATTTCAAAAGTTCAGATTCTATGACATCAAGACCAAGTAACTGGCTAACACCCCACAAAGGGTAAAGGACATATGAGTTATTAATGGCAGCCTGCTTGGAAAGGGAACAAACAGGGGCTGGAGCAGTGGCTCAGTGGTTACGGCGCTTTCCTGGCATGCGTAAAGGACGCGAGTTCAAACCCCAGCACCACATAGACAACGAAGTCTCAGAGTAATGAGAGCCACATGAAAAACTAAATAAAATTGATTCTCTACTTCTCTCACTGTCCCTCTCTCTTAAAAAAGAAAGAAAAAGAGAACAAATAAAACTAATTACTTTTGTATTATCCCTCAAAATAACTGTTTATTCCAAATTGAAATCTTAAAACCTTCCAACTTTTCAACCATCGGTGTTCTATAGTATGGCATCCCTTGTAGCTACTCAGGATGTTCCAGGAAATGGAGAGGGTTTGCACACCCCTAGGTCAGGTGACACAGCCACAGATATTCCACAAGTGAGGACACCAACAGCCACAGCTCCTAGGAGATTCTTATGATGTCACACGGTACGCAGCAGACTCAGGACCAGGCTCATGCTGCAAGAGTGACAGCTTCCTGAACCCTTGAGGCTGAAATGGAAACCAGAGTCCTTTAATTACTATCCTCCACACGAAAGGCTGAGGCTGAAACAGAAAGCCAGGGTCACAGACGGCTTCACAGACGATGGCGGTGAACTCTTCATTTTTGGTCTTGTGGGTTTTGTTTTCAAAATCTCATTGCTTTGGGAGGTAAAGGTCTTCAAGTCAGTCACTGGGTCATCTGAAATGCAGCTGACAGGAGCCTGCTGCAGGAGGGACCACCTCCACGTCCACCCAGGGGCACAGAGACCCAGTAGCTAAGGCATGGCTCCCGGGCAGTAGTTACAGGCCAGGCTCTAACTCTGTCGTTCTCTTGGTTCCCAGACTGTGCCAAGTTGCCTGTCTAAAACCTACTCAGAAGCCACAGAGAGACATCAGCAGCCTGAAGAGCTCCTGGTGACCTGAGTTGTCACAGGAGGCCTTTCTGCTCTTTCACCTGCAGCGTCTGGGGGACATGGCAGGCTCATGCCAATAGTCCCCAAAGTAGAGGCACTCCTGAAATCACTTCCCTCACGGAAGGCTTCAATTCCCTGAAAAAAATTCTCTGGTTCCTCTGCTTGATTTGAACAACATACATGCAGGAAGAAGAAACAAAAGCTGAGGTAACTGAGGAGATCCACGCCTTCTCCTAACAGCTAACATCTGCACGGCATCCGTGCAAACTGTCAACCCAAGGATCTAGACTAGGGACTCCTTGTTGCTGTTGGAGATGAGGACATGGCAGGCTGGATATCTCTGAGAGAGGACCCGTGCCTCGTGGGTGGAAGGCTCCACATGGAGGGAGCCGACACACAGACCAAACAGGAAGAGCCTTACAGCTCCCAAGCCAGCTCCTGTGAAGCGAAGGCCAAGGTCAGGAGAGAGGAAGTGACCGAGTCAAGGTCACTGGAAAAGTCATTTGCAGAGCTGTGTCTAACCCCAGGTTTTTTGTTGTTGTTTTTGACTCTGTAGCCATGTAATCTTGGCCTCCACACTTAGAAAACACAACAAATAGCCCATACAAGAATATGCATATGTATTTACACAGCGCACAGAAATAAAAATACACATGTGTGTGAATACACATATATATGTTTTAGACATTTCAATTCAAGGCAGAGACTAATCCTGTTATAGCTTTAGTGGACTGGCTTTGCATGTAATGACACACTGTAGAAACGACTTCCACAGATGCTATGCAGGTAGGTACCACTTGCCAGGTCTCTGCCCCTTTCCTTAGTTGCTTGTGGTTGGTGAGGCGGACCAGTGGCAGAAGCCACCAGTCACATGACAGAGCTGAGAGGAAGGGGCATAAGTACTCACCTGTAATTCGTGCATGGCCTTGTTATGTATTTTTCTTAGTTCCTCTGAACTAACACAAACATTACTGTGCATTTCTGAGCGAGCAGCCATGGCTAGGGAAGATTCATCGGAAACATATGAAGTTCCTATGGGGATTTTTCAGCTAGCCAATGAGCACTTATCACTGAAGCCACATAGGTACCTACTCACACCCCTCCAGGCCTGCCACTTACTCAGGCTTTCTCTGTAGAGGTATCACTTATCATCTCTCACTGCTTTCACGATCTATGAGCAAGCTACGATGTCTGCAGCCAAGGTGTTGTTCAAGAACAATGTCCACACTGCTTGGACAACCCCCTCCTGCTTGTCAGAGAAGTTGGGCAAGAACGCAAGAGCCAGGGCAGCCACAGGGTCCCTATGGCCCTCAGCCTCGTGGGTTGCCTGGACTGATCTCCCAGGATATGACTTCCTCCCCTTTAGAACCTATTACGCCTTCTTTTCTTCTGCCAGAGTGACACCTGGTGGAAGGTATGTACGGACGCAGTCCATTCCTGCGGTGCAGCCCCACTCCATAGCCACCCGGGTCTATTTTTGCACAAGGGCAAGAATTTCAACCAGCTTGGATAAACACATAAGTTGTGTGACATGAAGATAAATTTGGCAATGGTTGCTTAGGAACTGACAACATTGCAATCAATAGGCAGCTTCCCAGAACACCCCACTCTAATACCTTTGAAAGTGCCAATCAAAGTTTGCAAAACTATTCATTGTATTTCAATATGTGAAATTTCCTCGTACCTTGAAAAATGATTAGATTTATTCCTGTTACAAAGCTTTTTTTCCCCTCCCCCTAATTCAAAGCCACAGTGAAAAAAGGAGATTAGCCATCAAGATTTTGGCCCTATTGGTATCTGCCATCTGGGGTATACAATGCTATACAATGCAAGTAATGATGATGGTGGTGGTAGTTGACATTTACAAAGTGATTATACATGCCAGATGCTGCATATTTTACATTGTTAACTTACTTCTTAATAAGTTTTGGTCTCCTACAAAAAGCATCAGCTACGGGCTGGAGCAGTGGCTCAGCGGTTACAGTGCTTGCCTGACGTATGCAAGGACACGGGTTCAAACCCCAGCACCACGTACACAATGAAGTGTTGGAGCAATGAAATCTACATGAAAAACTAAATAAAATTGATTCCCTCTCTCTCTCTCTCACTCACTGTCCCTTTCTCTTAAAAAAAAATGCATCATTTAAAGGATACCATCTTTAGATATGAGTTTCTGAGGTCAAGTTCAGATTAGGATCTTTTTCAAGGTGTAGGTAAAGTCTAGTGTTGGCTTATTATTTTCTTAAGCCTGATGGAAAGTCTAGAACATTCATGCTTAATTTTTATCACAATGTGTTGACAAAAACTACCCTTGAAAGGGTGGTTCTCTTTAGACCAAGAGAAAAGGGATACCTTAGAGTGAAGAATTCTGATAAACCTACCTCAGTCAAATCCTATGAAGTGGTGCACAGGACCATATGCTGGTGCATATGACCACCAGCAGTCTGTCATCAGAGGCCTTCCCAAATGTATTCCAACATTTCCTTCTGGTGTGTTCTTTTACCATCTGAAATTCCTCCATCCCCGGAATTCCTCCAACCTTGGAATCCTTAAAATCCATGACTTCAGTAAGGGTTAACGGTGCAAACCTCTAATCACAGTGGCTGGGGAGGCTGAGGTAGGAGGATCACAAATTTGAGGCCAAACTTAGCAATTCAGCAAGACTTAGGGTTGAAATAAAAAAATAAAAAGGGCTGGGGATGTGGCTCAGTAACAGTGCCTCTTGGTTCAAACCCCAGTATCCTGACCCAGCCCTGAAAAAAAAAAAATAGAGCTTCAGTGCTGTTTCAAGAGACTTTCCTTGATCTCTAAGTCAGAAGTTATTTCACTCTCCTTTGTTTACATAGACATTTGATCTGACCTTATAATTTATTTATTTTTAAAAATAGTCTTCAGGCAGAGCCAAGCACCATGCCTTATTCTCCCAATGTATCCACCTTTATTCCCATCTATGAAATTCACGTGATCAAGAGACATATATTAAAGTGAGCGCATGGCTGTGTTGGATTGTAAGGTTCTTAAAAGCATTCACACTTCAGGATTTCTGTTAACTTAAAGGACACCCATTCCAGGGAGGCCCTGTGGGCTCTTAATGACATGTAGAGATGACAGTGGCTAATCACTGAGAAAGCAAGCTCTAGCCACTGAAACATGCTCCCTGATTACCTGGACCGCACAGGCAATAGTCTCAGAAAGTCAAAGAAATTAACAAATAGCTCATATCCAAAGCAAGTTTCTAGATGGGATGGTGCTAAAAAAAAAAAAAGATGGTTTATTTATCCAGTTTATGCATGTGCAAAGTACCAATCTTGGTGGTTCAGGCCACAGGGCAAGAAAGCACTTGAACCATGCCTTGGCTCACGCTGGGAGGATAAGAAGCCTAGTGCTCAACACAGACCCACATTTTCCCCATTATAAAGAGCTACAAGGAAGACACTGATAAAGCTATTAGAAAAGAATTCAAGAACAATTCACACACAACAAACTCCTTTTCACCTTCCTAGGTGGAATAACACAACTCTCCAACAGGCTCTGCATGATAATCGAAGTCCCAGTTCTTTTCTACCTATAAAATCAGACCATTCAATTACATACTCTACAAGCTCCTTTCAGCCTGTAATTCTGCGTCTTTGTCTAATTACAGTGAGCTTCTTCGAGACACACCTGGATTACCTAATAGGACAGACTATCATTTTTCACCTAAAAAACCAACTGAGCTGCATTTCTTCACTCTCTAGGGTAACAATTACTCTATACCTTGCCTTGTGCAGTCACACAACAGAATTTAAAAATGTGTAGTTTTCTGGCTTCTACCCCATATCAAATGAAAAGTAATAATCTGAAAATCAACAATCTACCTAGTATTGAATTTCATAGATAAGAAAACATTCAGATATGTCAGCAGAATTAATCCATGGAATATTTTCTAAAAACAAAGAGAAGAGAGGGAGATGAGGGGCAGGGAAGGCAAGCTGTGATTAATTTTATTTCTGTCTCACTTGCAATTATAATTTTGTATTCCAAACATGGAGAAATGTAGCCTGGAAGCAGCATGACTCCACGGAACACCACCCTCTCTCCTTGGCGATCACCTTTCTAGAAAGATTTACCCAAAGTCTGTAATTCATTGCTATTTACTTAGCTTTTCATGTCATGCCCTTTTCGGTCCTGGAACCCCATCCAGGACACCTAATTACATTTAGGCAACGCATCTCCTCAGGCTCCTTTTGGTTGTGACTTACTTTCTTTCTGATGACCTTGGCAGTTTTGATGACCTTGCTATTTTTGCGGAATTCCCTTCTGTTGGGATTTGTCTGGTTTTTCTCTCCTCATGATTACAGTTAGGGGTTGGAGACAGGAAGAGCACAAAGGTAAAGGGTCATTTCATCACATCGTACCAACATAACATGGTGAGCCAGCAAGGTCGCTCAGCATCACTCAGTGTCACTCAATGCTGTGCACCTTGACCCTGGTTGCCGACTGCAGCAGTGTGTGTCAGTGTAAAGTCACCAGCACACCTGGGGAGAACCGTAGAATGTCTATGCAAAGTCCTGATTACCACCTGAAAACTGGCACAGGTGGAAATCACCCCCTAAAATGCTGCTTTTGATGGTCAGAGCTATCAACGTTGAGGTACTGCTATAACATTCCCGAACACAAGCTTTCCCTAAAACAAATAATATTATTAACAGTCAAGAGTTCGTTGCAGAAAAAAAAATAAGCAGTTCTATGGGAATATGTGTCTGGACTCTGCGTTGGCATCCATCATATTTAGATTCATAAACAGATGGCGGCTCCTCGTCCACACATCACCCTTCAGAGATGACACCTGACCACACGGAGGTGGAATATTAACAGAAAAGGCCCTATTTGGGTTACATTTTGATTCAGACACACTTAATGTAATACCAGAATATATGATGACTTTATTTCAGGTATATGGACTCCTGTGACTTATTAGATAAACTCATGAAAACAGCTGATCAGTTACATTCAGGGTCATATGTACAAGCACAATGGGCTGCCTAGGCCATAATTGAGAAGAAAACAGCTGATCTTGAACAAACAGGCAATATGCAAAGTGTCTGTGATGCCTGCATCCCCCGTGAAGCATTTATTGATTATTGGTTATATTTATGGAACGCCAAAAGTAAGATTGTTACGTTATCTACTTAGGTATATAGCAGACAACAAATGGAATAACAGGATTAAATCCCAGCAGCTACATGACCAGGATAGTTAGAAGAAATGAGACCCAGTGAGAATGAAACATAGGCTAGACAGACACTCAGACAGAGGGCGATGGATTGCAAGGCTTCCTTCCTATCCGCTGCACAAATGACGGTTTTGGTGAGCATCAGTTAAACCTTACAAATGGGCTAGGTCAGCTGTCTCGACTTGCTCCCTGGTCACAGGCAGCACCCCAGGAGACTAGCTCTGGCTGCCTCTCATCAACACCCAGAGGACACACAGGGCTGCTGTGGGCTACAACTGCCGTCCCTCCACGCTGGGCAGGCAGACTCTACCACCAGCAGGGAAGATGGAGGTGAGCCAGAGTGTCTGGGCTGGTAAAGATCTAGATAATGAAGGTATCAAAGAACCAAAAGATTAATTAAGTTCTGTGGCTATTAATGGGAATCACCCCCTGTTCTTGGCACAGCACGGGGAACAAAATGTTTCAATTCCTGATGAGGGAAAACTGATGTTCAAGTCATGCAAATAATTATTTTAGAAGAAACAAATCCTTTTCATTTAGAATTTTTCTAGCTCTGTAATTTAATTTATTTCTGTGTTCTGGGGCGGTTTGCAGACATATTTTAAGAAATCATTTTTTAAAATCTTGTCTCACATCTTCAGACGTTTCCCTGTCCCTTTAACCAGCGTCTAGACGCCCAAATTAAGTACTGTAAACCCAGCAACAGCCAAAACGATCCTTCTGCTTTAGATAATGTGCACACAAGGTCACAAACACACAAGCATGCAAATATTTTCAACATGCACCCAACAGGAGACCTTTATTTACAGACAAAAATATTGATGTTGCTAAGTGATACTGGACAAATCACGAGCTTTAAGTCTTTTTTATTTATTTCCATCTACTTCCCACTTGTAAACAATTTTAACACTGTTCCAGATCTGCACATATTTAGTCTCAACTAGAATGTCACACTTACTAAAAATACATAATAACAAAATACTAACCGAGCAGTCTTATCTGAGAAGAATCATAAAACAGTAAATGAACCGGGGCTGGAGGGGTGGCCAGGCCGTTACGGCGCTTGCCCTGCATGCGCGAGTACACAGGTTCAAACCCCAGCACCCACGTACACAACTAAGCGTCAGAGCAACGAAAGCCACGTGAAAAACTCAATAAAAGTTGATTCTCTCTGTCTCTCTCTCACTGTCCTTTACAAAAAAAAAAAGTAAATGAACCACATATAACAGCAGGTGGCCAGTTTCAATACAACTCTTGGTCTTTTTTTTTTTTAATAGAGCAAATGCTGACTTTTTCTTGATAAAAAAAAGAAATAAAGCCAGGCAGAGAAAATCCACAGGCAGCCCTAAACCAAACCACATTAAGTGATTCCACGCATGCACTGTCTGCTAGGGTAGCCAAACAAGGGTGAAACTGTCCCGATTTTCAGTTCTGTTGCCTTTTTCGTACCTTCTAGAAGAACAGCATTCTCTGAAACTGGGATGCAACGGAGAAGGAAGAAAAGGGAGCAAAGGTCCTTTGGATGCCACCTGCACAGCTGGCCCCACTGTCAGGAAGTGGTGGGGGAAGAGAGATGAGCACTTGGCCACCCATCAAAGGAACCAGCCAACTAGGCAGGAGCCAAGCAGAGGCCAGAGGGAAGGAAACTGCGCAGGGGCGTGGGATCATGATCCCTCAGGAACTAAGGGAACACAAAGATGTTTTCACAGATGCATAAATCCAGGTCTAGAGATAATCCCCGATCCTTCCAGATTCATCTATGGCAAGACTAGGAGGCATAAAATTAAGCACGGTGGAAAAGGTGAGGCATGGCAGGCCCCCCGCACAGCACTGGGATCTGTCCCATCAGTACCTGCTCCCTGAGCAGGCGGGAGGAAGTGTCCTGGAAGCGGGCAGGTGGAGAACGGAGAGGGCAGATTCTCAAATCCACCTTGCAGTAAAGGCTGGGACATCTCGCCTCCCGGGCCTCACCTAATTCTCCCCACCAGTTTCACAATCCCAAAGGCATCCCAGGTCTTCTCAGGCTGTCTCTACCATAGTTTCTTCCTGGACATCCCTGCTTCTGCCTTGAGCAGAGGACTCCCTTCTGTCCCCGTGGCTGTCCCTGACCCCCACCTTGGAACATTCTGTGCGGCTGTCCTGTCCACTTTACTATCTCCCCCAATTCCACATAGCTTCTGCTACTTTCCACTCTGTCTGTGAGCCAGAGCTCTTGGGTCACCTCCTCACCCTCGGCTCTATCACATGTGCTCTGTGACAGCCCAGGCTTTGGCCTTGGTGCAGGATTTAGTCTTCCTTCTGGGTCAAGCAGCTCTGGCCCAGGAGCTTGTCCAAATGGGGCTGACACAGTCTGAACACAGGGTAGGTCCTCTGAAGAAGGAGAGAACAGGACCACGTAACGTGTCTTTACCAGGTGACCCTGAAGGGAAGGTCCACACATTGTCCTGGACGGGTACCCTGTGGCCTCACCTGATAGGCCCCAGTGCTGCTTGCTGGTGACAGAATGTCCTGCTTTGTTCACCACTGTTGGAGGCAAAGTCCAAAATTGGTTTCCTGTCCAGCGCTGGGAGACAGTGTTGGAGACACACAGAAAGTTGCTGGGGAGGCCCCTGGCAGGTGACGGGGCCCAGCACTCTGCTATCTCACGATCCAGAGGCGGAACTCCTAGGCTCAGATGGACACAACTGCAGGGGGCTGAGACTGAGGGACAGCGTGGCCCGAGGTTCTTGAGGGACAGCATCTGGACACCCCACAGGGGACTCAAGGGTGCAGAACAGGGCACATCTAATTGGTGATCGGCACAGGCTGGATGCTGAGGGCAGGGCTTGTGCTAACAGGACAGGGGGGACTGAGGCTCCAGACACCACTTAAAAAGTGACAGGAGCTCTGCAGGCAGGGACAGCTTTTCACAGGATTCTCCAACACCTGGATTAGGGCAGACGCAGTGGGGGGATAGGGCCGTCAGCCTGACCAGGTTGACATTCTCTAGCACCTGGACCATGGTCAAGTTCCTGCCTCTCTGTTCTTAACCCAGTGGTGACCTGCATCCTCATGTGGCTCTGATGATTTCAGCATAGGATGAAACACTGCTCCATGCTGCTCAATCCAGACGGTCAGCCCAGGGCACACATCTGGCACTGTCCTTATCACCGCTATCAGGAACATCTCCTTTCCCGTGCCCACAGCCCCTGCTCACAGCACAAGAGATCCCAGCCATTCTCCACACCCTGGAGCACCCGTTTATTCCAACTACAAAGGTAGTTTCCAGAGTCAAACATCTCCAAAGGTCCATCACAGCTTTGAGAATTCTGTTTCCATCTCAATTAAGGAACACCAATCAGTGGAGGCCTTTTCTCAATCTAGCCTTCCCTTTATCGCAGAAGTTCACAGCTGCTCAGCAGGATAGCACCTTACCCCATTCCAAATATGTCTCTGCTCAGGCTTCTCTATTTCCTGTGCTCCTCATGAGCCATCCCTTATTCTCCCTCCAAAACGGCTTCAGCATTGTTAGAACCTTTTCCATGGCACTAACTTGTGTTATTAGTTATTATAGTGATAGTTTTCAAGCTCCTTTCCAGCAACCATGACTAATTTCTCCCAGGTGGGTGGGGGTGTGAGGCCCACATTCAAAAAATATTTTTTTTTTCTGAATTGAAATATGGTAGCTGCATGATGACAATAGTTCAGAATGACCCATATCACGGGACTGTCCTCTCTGTTTTATAAAGAATTAATGCAGCTCAGAAAAATTAGGATATGTATCCAAGTTCTGAAGTGGCAGTGGCTTAATTTGAGCCTTATTATGCTTGATGGCAAAATAGCTTTCTTGACCATTCTGCTGCAAGACCAAAAGCTAGAAGTTTGTAAATTCCCGAGACTAAAATAAGATCATCCTAGCTGCCACAGGCACTGCGGGTCTGGCTTCCGTTCTCCTGGTTTCCTCCCTCTGCTCTTCCACCAGAACCCTGGGTCCCCTTCTGTCCCTGGTCCCAGCCGCAGCCTTTTATAGTTCGCTCTTGTAGCTCAGCTACCCAGCTTGAGCTTCCCTTCTTCAGATATTTAAAACACAATTACAGTTTTGTTCTTCCATTTAAATGCCTAGTGAGTAAAATAAATTTGACAGAACCATTCAGTCTTTTTGAACCTTACACTCAAAAACTCTGTGCCCGTAAGCGCCCCGACTGGATGTCATCCAGCACCTTCCAGACTGCCCCTGGGCCTGCGACCAGGACCGTCTCCGCCAGCCCATGTTGTTCTCCACCGCGTGCCCTCTCACTGTCTCTGAGAAACGAAGGCAGCTGTTTTCATTATGGTTTTAGCCTAAACAAAACTCCAACTTCTTAATAAGAATGTTTAATAAAATCAACAGGGCGTTAAAAACTGCCAGCAGGGAGCTTAACAAATTAGAGGCTTGCGCGGTGGCTCCCTCTGTGCTCCGATGCAAACATTTCTCATCTTTGTACGGCTTTTCTGAAACATCATAATGTCATCCCAGCCAGCCCACACATGCTGTGTGCGCCTGTGTCTTTGGGAGGTGCGCACCAGCACCGATTTGTGATGCAAGTGAAACCCCTTATCAGGATCAGCGGGGCTGAATAGCGGCTTGCTTCTGGGGAGGGCTGGAGACTCAAGATGCTGCTTTCGGAATGCACGACATCATTGAGCGAGCCCACCCTGAGGCACTAACGTGCAAACAGCGCTGCTTACATTGTGCCGGGATTTACCAGGTACTAATGCAGCGCGGACCACGCTGCTGGACATTGATGGATCCCCAACTAGCGGAAGACACCGTTCTCATTCTCAAGCAGCCTGCACGGAAAGCTAAGTTGTCCAATTGTTCCGGCTTCTGAAGGAGCTCAGAATCCTCCCTCCTACCTTTAAGGTGAAGGAATCACATGATCCTAACGACCACCACTCAAGGAAGGACCAAGGACTACGTTTTCCCCCTTTACCTCCCGGGATGATGGATTGAACTGAAATAAAGTCCGTGAGGGAAAGCGGTTTAACCAAGGGAGAAACACAGGTCTTGCCAGCATAGGGGCCACGAACACGAACATCTGGGCCCACTCAGATCTTATCCAACATCAATAAATTTCAAGATGGCAAAAAAAATGACAGCAGCTGCAGGGCCTCACTACACCAAATGGAATTTCAAATGTTTCTTTTTAAGTGGCATAAATAAAAGAGAAGGGGCTGCTTCCATCAGGAGCATCATAGTGGAGCCGCCTCTCCGGGCCAGTGGGCTCTGCCTGCCAGGGG
Source organism: Aplodontia rufa (assembly GCA_004027875.1). NCBI lineage: Eukaryota > Metazoa > Chordata > Mammalia > Rodentia > Aplodontiidae > Aplodontia > Aplodontia rufa. The sequence goes on from PVKS010006081.1 coordinate 60,593, forward strand.
TCACAGCCTGGTCAGAGACACTAACCAGTGCTGCTTCAGAAGCCCCCCAGCGAGCAGGTCCCTTGCAGGAAAGCAGCACCTTCAGCACCCAGCCTGGCTAAGCCAAGCGAGCAGCGTGGGGCAGGGGGCGGGGGACGGGGGCCTTGTTCATGGGAGGTGCCTCCCACGCTGACCCACAGAGAGCGAGGACACACCCTCTTCGGGGGTGCTCCAGCAAGCCCAGTAAGCCACCAGCATTATTCATGCACACTCAATGGCAGTGGAGATTGTGGTGTTAAAGAAATATATCACTGCCTCTACTTTCAGGCTAGCACCGGAGCTCTGCGGTACAGTTCGTGCTTAGCATACACAGGGTCCTAGGTTCAATGGCTGCAAAAAATAAAAATTTACCGTATTCAGCCATTTGTGTTGAGCTACAGAGGCAGCTGATGACTGTGGGGACACACACGGTGGTCGTCAAGCCTGGGGAGGGCACATCCGCTGCAGGGCTTCTCCCTGACTCCTCTCACCAGCTGGATTGCAAACATCCTAGTACTCTGCCTTGGCCTCGTTGGCTGTCACATCCCTCCCCGAGGGAAACCCCCAATGGCAGAGGCTGGCCCATCAGCCCTGATCCTGAAAGCTTCCAAACACAGACCCAAACATTCCCGTTTCACAGGTGAGGGAACTGAGGTCCAGAAAGGGAAAGTCATGGGCTTGAGCTCCAATGGTTACAGAGAATGCTATGGAATAATTAATTCCATCTCCACTCTGGTTTAAGATAACTCTGCTACTGCGACTCCCCAGGAAAGCCACCGGACCCAACAGGTGGGTTCCTCACGATACCAGCTTGATGGGCTTCCCTGCCCTTCGAGAAGCATTCACATGCAATGCCTCTGAACAGCTCCCCACCACATCACCTGAGCACAGCAGGCACCTAAGAGACCCGGTGTCATCAACGAGCTTTTCTGACTCCACGATACCTCCTGTCTCTTCCTATCCCACCAGTTTTCTTGCCTTTTCCAGCCACGCAACTCATTTCATAGCTAACTCATGATGAGCCACTGGACAGAAGGCGCGTAAAGAGTAACCAAAGTCCCTTCCGGCCCTAATCACATCACTCCACAAAAGAAACCCAATACCAGGGCTGGAGCGTGGCTCAGTGGTCATGGCACTTGCCTGGCATGCGCAAGGACCTGGGTTCAAACCCCAGCACCACGTACACAGCTAAGTGTTGGAGCAATGGAAACCAGATGAAAAAGTAAATGAAACTTGCTTCTCTCTTTCTCACTGACCCCTCTCCTTCTTTAATTAAAAAAGAAAGAAAGAGAAATCCAATACAGAATCCCAAGAGGGGTAGAAGATCTTAAAGAACAACTCTCACTGGGCTGTGCAGGGTCGCTAGATAACTCCTAGTCTTAGTCCTATTTTCCCATTACTTCAACTAAAGGTTCTGCCAAAAGGGTTCATCTACATTTAATCTGGACATCAAAGAGCACAGCACCCAAGGGTACTCTTCCCTTTCCTATGTATAAACTAGAGCTCTTAGGTGACAGGTACCTGATCTGAACATGCACGGCCAGGGGGTAGCTCATCAGCTTGGTGAAAGAGACACTGCGTCCCAGGGCACAAGGTCAGAAATGACAGAGCTCTGGACTCCAGAATCTACCTCCCCTCACGTCCTATCAGCAGTGCGCAACAGATCCATAATCAAGTAGGCAGGCCCACCAAGGAGGGTGTCAATGTTGCGTGGTCCTCTCAGCTAAGGACCTTCCAGGGAGGAATTGTCTGGCCCTTAAAACCTCCGTCCGTGCTGACTCCATTCGATGGCTAAGAGTTTAAATCATGCTTTGTCTAATACCTCCTTCAATGACAGAAGGATCCCCTGCTCAGAGTGGAAAATTTAGGAAACACAGAGCAGCACGGAAAGAAGATGCAGAATGTCACTGTTGCCCCCGCAGTGCTCTGCAGTGCTTCAGGGAGCCACAGCCGGTCTCTGGCAGCCTCTGCAGCCGCAGAGCCAAAGCTGTTGGCCAAGGGAACCTCACTCTGTAACGATGGCTGTTCTCCATCCCCTGGAAGTGCACTGGTGGGTTCAGACTTCAGCTTAATGTCAACAGGTCCCTGGTGAGTTCTACTGCAACCTTCCAGTTGACTTAAGAGAAAACAGTGTCTTTAGTTGTTGCTCTGAAACTACACGTAAACTTTGCGCCCCCGGTCCACCGTGTGGACTGCCTTCGTCAACAATCAATTCTCTCCAAAAGCCACTCCAGGTAAATCAATCTCTGTGCCCAGAGCCGGGCTGACTTCACAATTTTCTGTCCCCTGAAAACACATCTTTATACACATTGTTGTTTTCTTTTTGGATTTGTAACAGTATTAAGTTCAGGGCTCGATTCTTTCCAACTTCAAATACCTTCCCTGCTTAGGAGATGGGGAGGGAAGCTCCGTTTCTGCTATTTATGGTGTCAAAGAAAGTTTGTTTACCCTATTAACGAAATCAACAGCTGGACTCCATGGCACCCTAAAAACGTCTCTGGCCCACTGCAGTACCCTGATTAGGAAATGACACTCCAGGCAAATAGCCCCAAGGCAGAGCAGTGCCTGGCGGGGGAAATCACATTTTCACGGAGATTTCTCAACTTCATCTTTGAAAGTTTTTTTTTTTTTTTTTTTTAAGAGAGAAGGACAGTGAGAGAGAGAAAGAGAGAGAGAATCAACTTTTATTGAGTTTTTCACGTGGCTTTCGTTGCTCTGACACTTAGCTGTATATGTGGGTGCTGGGTTTGAACCCGTGTACTTGTGCATGCTGGGCAAGAACTGTAACTGCCGAGCCACTGCTCCAGCCCCTGAAAGTTATTTTTGAAAAGCAGCATGGATCCCTAGCAGGCCCAATGATATAGACAATAGTCTCATGTCTAAACGTTTGCAAATGCCAGACTCATTGCCCAGGCAAGTCACACTCAGCATGCGTGCGCGCTCAGAGTGCACGTTCTGGAGAGTCCTTCAAGGTGGGCTCCTACTTCATGCCAGAGCCTGAGCTGGCTCCCCCATGGACACGTCCCCAGTGCACCCTTCCAGAAGCTCTACTGACGTAGGTGATGGCTTCTTATTGAAGAAACTGTAGTTGAGAAAGACTGATCTCCCCCAAGGTAGGAGATACAGGACAGAATCTGATTTCAACTCTAGCTGACTTCACAGGTCAGCCAGACTCCAAATCAGGAACAAACTTTAGGTAATTGCACTCATCCATCCCTGACACCTAACGTATGACATCAAAAAAGAAAATGTGTGAGATAACCTATACGTGCTTATCAACAGATGAGATGCCCCTTCTAACAATAACACAACAGTGCAAACTGTCTCCATCTGAAAAATCCCTTTTCCTTCATTCAATTCAATTTGTTAAACCTTCCTTCTGGATTCTAAAACCTTACAGACCCTTAAATTACAAATGTGCATGTCCCTTATCCACCAGCCAGCATGCACCCTTCTGTAAACAAAGTCACTGCACTGCGGGAAACTGCGGAGGAAAGCTCTGGATGGTCTCTGCATTCAGATTACTCAGCACCCAGGAGATGCACATCTGCTGCTGAGGTTCTGGCAGAAGAAGGCTGTAGATATAGGATGAAGATAATTTCAGGAGCAAGAGCTTAAGACCTTCGGTTCCTGCCCTGTTTGGATCCTGTGGTTGTCCCAGGAAGGGGATTAAAGGACATGAAAATTGGATTGCTCACCTGTGTACTTGTTATCCGTTTCTTAAATTTTCAAGGAGGAGTTAGATTTAATTGGCAGGATTGAAAAAGAATAATCATGTTAGATAAATCCTTAAGAAATTTAAACAGGTGATTCCCAAAATACTTTTTTCCCCCAGGGCTGAGGACCAAACTCCGGGCCTTGCGCAAGCGAGGCAAGCGCTCTGCCACTGAGCTAAATCCCCAACCCCACAAGGATTATTTTAAAAACACCAAAGGCCCAAAGGCCACCCTCCAGAAAGGAGCCTACAGGAGGGTAAGGGATGCCTGTATGTACATACACAGAGAAGGACGACACAGGGTGCTCAAGGACAGAAATCTGGGTAATGCTTTGGAGAGAAACCAGCAAGTTCTACCTTGGAGAGTCAGGGGTGGCTCCATTCAGGAGGGACAAGGATCTCATTCAGGGAGAAACGGTGCACCACAGAGGAAATGGCCGGAGCTCAGGCGTGGAGACAAGAAAGCACCCAGGGTTCTGAAAGCGATGACACAAGGCAAGGGAGCAGGGTGACCCCAGACGGCGATCGTGTGTTTCAAGGTCATACAACTGCCCAAGAGTGACTGTCCAAAGGGACTTTTTCACCAAATCCACCGCTCACTCTCTGAGTTGACGTGGACTTTCGTTTATTTTTATTTATTTATTTATTTATTTTCAGTGCTGGGGATGGAACTCTGGGCCTTGTACCTATGAGGCAAGTGCTCTACTATGGAGCCACACCCTCAGCCTGACGCGACACTGTTAACCACTAACTGAACCCCCAATGTAAACACAACAGCCAGCTCCGTGAGCAGAATTGTTGTCGGGTAAGTGAAATGAGTTCAGAGTGATCTTTCTTCAATGTGCTGAACTTTTCCTCAAGGCCCTGAACTTCTCACACCTGATGAAGTCCTAAGGAAGTCCATACGGTCCTGGCTGGAGAGCATTTCCAAGCACTATAATTAGGGAATAGTGTCCCGAAGCATCTCTACAGCTAGCAGTCACATTCAGACTGCTGGGCACTAATAAGAAACACCAGTTTCTCAACAAGCTCATGGCTCAAAAACTTTGCAAACCACTCTTCCCATCGGGCTGGGGTTCTCCCATTTATCTCACTAGGCGCACAAGAGTGCACCTCTCCTTTCACACAGGAAAGCATGCGGTTCTCACTGTCTTTACTCCACTCAATAACAAATGCTGAGTCTCTTTCTGTAATATCTTCCACCAACTCCCTGCTGCTGGCATTGGGTAGTATAAATCCACCATGTTTAGGACTACCATGGGCAACTTAAGAGGAAGCCATTGCTCACCTTGAATATTGATCCTTGTGCACTAGTCTAAACTGCTAAGCAGAATGGTGGGTACGTTTTATGTTTTGTTCTATTTCCCTGACATCTTCCAAGATGGCGGCACTAAATGGTACATTGGTGGGAATGCCTGCTTGGGCAGACTGGTTTTGGAGGTGTAGGGCAGGTATCAGTGCCCTGCCTTCTGATGGGGCTGGCTGTAGCACTGGAAACTGTCACAGAGACTGGAACTTGAAGGCCTCTGTGAGACTAAACACTCATATTCTCCACCCCCATTCATGGACAGCTGGCCGCACCCACAGGGAAGGGGCCAAGCAGGGCTCTGCTTAGTCCCCACTCAGAGATGTCAACCAAGTCCAAGAGAACGGAGCAGGCAAACCACCCAGCAACGCCAGAAGGAAGAGATGAGACAAAAGTGCTTTTGAGACACCAGATCAGTAGACGCCGATTATCTGTGTATTTCATACCAGCTCTTTTCCCTGACACTGTGTAACTTACAACATGTGTGGAGTTTCCTCTGCGTTACCTTTCCTATGGCTCATTATAATCCGAAGCGATTCCTACATCACACTGGACAGATGATTTTCTTTAAATCCAGCCAGCAGCTGTTGAGGCAGACTAATAAATAACCAGCGCAGAACCCCCGTGAACTCTGAGAAGGCTGTAAATAAACTTAACAACCCACAGCGTAAACACATCTCCCGCTCTCAGCCGGGACGAGGCCCTTGCAGAAACGCTGCTGGTTATGGACGTGTCTGAAGAAGAAGAAAAGCTCTGGAGGCACATTCGGAATGCCTATTTCTTCCAGAAAAAATATGAGTCCCACCGCTTCCTGTTTCCCTTGGCCCTGCCCTTAACAACTGCAGACATCTGCAAACATCTCTGCCCTCCCAGACACCAGAGCCTTCCACTGACTTCATGTCCATTTGATTTCAGATACAAATCTGCTTTGCCTTCGAGACTAAACAAAGAATCGTGGAGATCTCAATTTCTTGGCCCATATCTCTTACCAATTTTTTAAAATGTGTATTTTTAACAAAAGACAGACACAGCTAAATCGGAAAGATTTGTTGCAAAAGCAAACAATACACCCTGTTTTACCCAACCGTCACTGGGAGCTGGCTGTGTGATTTTGGACCATATTTCATATTCATTTCCTTATTCTTGAGCCAAAATGGGCGTCAGCATGTGGGTGCCTACTGCTCAGTCTGCCCCACTTCCGAAGGGACACCAGGGTCTCCAGAGATGCCCTAGGACCTGATGGTGGCTTTTAGAGGCCCTGTTGGCCATAGCTAGTCCAGGGCTGCTCCCTAGTCCTATCTCAGAATGTCTGTCTGTCCCCAGGCTCCTGTTCCTCCCCTCAGCGACACTGGTTATAATTCCTTTTCATGCACTAGGGATTTATTTTTCTGAGATAAGAATTTTAATTCGTGAACTCTTTACCTGTTGAATGTATTTAATGTAGCACACAAGTGAAGACACTTAGGTCAGTCCCCTCGATTTCTTATGTAACTTCTTCCCTCCCACCCAGGCACAGCTATCAACACTCCTTGTTTCATTGGTAAATTCTGTTTGGGAAAAGAAAAAAAATCCACAAACATGGCTAGGTGTGGTGGTGCACACCAGTAAACCCTGCCCCTTGGGAGGCTGAGGCAGGAGGACAGCAAGTTCAAGGTCACCTTGGCAATTCAGAGAGGCCCTGAGCAACTTCGTGAGACCTTCCTCAAACTAAAAGATAAAAAGATCTGGGGGATATGGCTCAGTTTAAGCACCCCTGGGTTCAAGTTCAATCCCTAGTACAAAAAAAAAAAAAGAAAAAGAAAGATCCCAAATATTATATAACAGTGATGAATTTTGAAGAGTGTGGGGCGGGAGAGTAATTGATGGTCTTTAAAGAGGTGAAAGGGTGGGAAATAACCTCTGCGCTTGCCTGCAACACACACTAAGAGCTTTCTCTAGCAAAGGACCCAAAGTCAAGAAGCGCTTGCATCTGTTTTTCCTATTGGCAAAACAGAATATTAGCTTCTTCCTTTCTAGGTCCTCCCTTGAATAGCTCTTTTTCTATGTAAATAAAACAAAATGAAACTGAACTACATTTAGTGACTGAAAAATCACCCTCATCAATTCTTCCTTCTGCCAGGCAGCCTTCAGAGGATCGCACAGCTGCTCCACGCTGGGGGCCGGCTGCTCTTTCAGTCAGATGCTCCACACCCGCTTCTTGGCCCCCAAGTCTCCCCTGTGGCCTCCAGAGAAGAGCTGCCGGGCAGGCGTCAGGGGGACGTCCCTACCAGCTTTTATCATGCCTGCTGGTGCACAAGGGCCATCACTCTGCTTCGAGAAAAGAAGTGCTGGGCAGAGCCACTTGGTTTTGGGGTTTTTTCCTCCTTTTTCTTTGTAACGAGGGGAGAGGATTAAAGGCAAAATCAAAAGTTACACCACAGGGCTGTAGTGGTGGCTCTGTGGTTACGGTGCTTGCCTGGCATGTCCGAGTACATGGGTTCAAATCCCAGCACCCACATACACAACTAAGTGTTATGTTAGAGCAACTAAGGCCATGTGAAAAACTAAATAAAGTTGTTTCTCTCTTTTCTGTCTCTCTCACTGTCCCTCTCTCTCTTTAAAAAAAAAAAAGAGAGAGAGAGAGAGGGACAGTGAGAGAAAGAGAGAATCAGTTTTATTTAGCTTTTCATGTGGGCTTCCATTGCTCCAATATTTCATTATGTATCTGGGTGCTGAGGTTCGAACCTGCGTCCTCACACATGCCAGGCAAGCACTGTGACCACTGAGCCACCGCTCCAGCCCTCTTACTTACTCTTTACAACAACCTATTAATGCTTTATGATATGATAACTATCCACACGTTCTTTTGATATGAGATAAGGGCAGAAGTGTTGTTATACCCATTTTACAGATAAGGAAACCAAGGACTGATACTGTGACTGAGATTAAGACACTAAATTCCTCAGTGTGGGGACGCTGAGTCAGGAGACCAGATGCCCTTCTGATAGGATCTCGATGAACTCAGCAGGAACCATCTGCCTGAACTGCTACGCTGGCTCCTAATTTCCACACACAGGCTTGTCCACATTTCCATAAGGCACTTTTTTATCTATGCCAGCATTCAGAAACAGCTTCATGAGGGCAACTGTTTTGTTAGGCCAGTCATTGAGAGCAGAGTTCTCTGGAACAGGAACCAAAACTACTGTTCATTGATCCCTCAGAGAAGAAAAGAGAAGGTGTTGCCCAATCATTTCAAAAGTAACATGGAAACCATAATACACTAATAAACACATCAACTAAAAAGAAGAGGGCTCCTCAATACATAAAATAAAGAAAAGAAAACCAGTATCCAACATTGTTTGTCAGAGATACACTTTACATGTACAGGCACAAGTAAAAGTAAATTGATTGAAAAACATACAAGGAAAATAGAAAGCATTAAGAAGTTAATGTGGGGGGCCTGGAGCAGTGGCTCAGAGGTTGGAGAGCTTGCCTGGCCTACATGAGGATCTGGGTTCGAACCCCAGCACCACACACACAACTAAGAAACAGAAACCAGATGAAAAAAATAAATTTGATTCTCTCTCATTCTTTAAAAAATAAAGGAGTTGATGTCACAAAATTAACAGACACAAGAGATTTTGTGGAAAAATTATCACCAGGGATAAAAAGGTAAGTTTTCCAATAGGGAGAGAGGACTTCACCAGGACACAGCAATCGTAAATGTGTGTCAAAGACAGAGCATCGAAGCACACAAAGGCAGACAGAGGGAACCAGCAGGGGAAATGGACTATTCCAAATACCACAGGGAGAGGTTTTAATTCCCCTTTCAACAGGGGCCAGAATAGCAAACCTCTTCTAGAGAGGCCGGATGGCAATACTGTAGAACAGTACAGCCATAGGCGATGTATAAAAAAGGAGGGGTAGCAGTGTTCCAATTAAACTTTATTTATAAAAAAAGGCAGTGAGATAGATTGTTCATAAACTATAGCTTGCTGACCTCTAAATTAATGATGGCAATGATGATGATTTTTTTCTAATCAAGAAAGAACTTAAGGAGCTGAGCAATACTACCAGAACTTACAAAGGTACTACACCTAACACCGGCAAAACAAGCTTTCTTTTCAAGTACGTGTGGATAGACCACATGCTGGGCCTTAACACAAGTTGCATTAATTTTTAAGACTTAAATCATACAAACTATTATCTGACCACAATAGAATTAAGTTAAAAATAACAATGTTAAAATAACTAGATAACTCCCAGATATATGAAAGCTAGACATCCCCTAAGAAACACCTACATCAAATAAGAAATCGTGAGGAAATTAGAAAATGTTTTAAATTAAATAATAGTAGAAATAAATTCAAAATTTGTGGGATACAACTAAAGGGAATCAGAGGGATGTCTTTATCTGCCAATCACTGTGTTAGAGAAGATGCAAACTCACTTACCTGAATTCCCACCTTAAGAACGCAGAACAAGAGTACACTAACCCCAAAGAAGTGAATGGAAGGTGATAATAAAGATAAGAACACAAATAATAAAAAGCAAAGTAACAGAGAAAAATCAATGAAGGGAAAAGCTGTTTATTCGACAAGATCAATACAACTGATAACACTCTAGCTAGGAAAAAAAAACCAAAACCGACCAGACACAAATTACCAATATCAGGAATAAAAGATGAAGCACCTCCGCAGATCCTACAAGTGTTAAAGGGTAATAAAGAACATTATGAACAATTTTGACAACTTAGATGAAAATGGACAAGTTTATTGAAAAACGTGTTATACTAACAAATTCAATAAAGAACAGAAAGATGGAACAGACCTATGTCGCTTCACACACATGCACACACATTCTAGGCCCAGATGGCTTCTCCGATGAACTCTAACAAATATTTAAAGAAGAAAAAAAATACTAAGGGGTGCAGCAGCTCGGGAGGCTGAGGCAGGAAGACTGCAAGTTCAAGATCAGTCTCAGCAACTTAGCAAGGCCCTAAGCAACTTAGTGAGAACCCAAAAATAAAATACAAAAAGGGCTGCGGATGTGGCTCGGTGGTGAAGCACCCCTGGGTTCAAAGTCTGGTACCAAAAGAAGAAAAAAGAGCACACTTACCTGAATTATTTCAGAAAATCGAAAAGACCACCTCTCTCAAGCCATTTTATGAAGCCAATATTAATTACTCTGAGGATAAACCAGATAAATACACCACAAAAAAGCAAAAACAATAAATAGACCAACATCTCTTATGAATCCAAATGTAAGAATCCTTTGCAAAATTTGAGTAGACAAAATACGTAGAAAGAATAATGTGGGGCTGGTGCCATCTGTGGCTTTGCAGTTACGGCACTTGCCCCGCATGCCTGAGTACATGGGTTCAAACCCCAGCACCCACGTACACAACTAATTCTCTCTCTCTCACTGTCCTTCCTTAAAAAAAAAAAAAAAGAAAGAATAATGCATCAGAGCCAGCTTGGTTTTATCCCAAGAATGGAAGATTAGTTTAAGATCCTAACATCAATCAGTATAATTCATCAAATTATGGAATAATCAACACATAAAACTGTACACATGTATGAGGCACCACATGATATTTTGATACAAGTATATACTACAAAATGTTCAAATCAGAATAAGTACTCCTATCGCCGCAAACATTTATCATTTCTTTGTGGTCACAGCATTTAAAATCATTTCTTCTAGTGTTTTTAGGTACATAGTTCATTACCATTATCATCTTACACTGCAACAGAACACTGGTACTTTTTTCTCCTAACTATAATTTAACATCTATTGAACCACCTTTCCCTATCCCTCAACCTCTAGACTCTAGAATATTTTTTAGAAACCATCGATTTGGGGCAGGGCAGCTGAAGCATTGGCTCAGTGGTTCTGGCGCTTGCCTGGCATGCACGAAGATGCAAGTTCGAACCCCAGCACCACACACACAATGAAGTCTCGGAGCAACGAGGGCCACATGAAAAACTAAATGCTGTGCATGTGGTGCTGGGGTTTGAACTTGGGTCCCCATGCATGCCAGGCAAGTGCCCCAACCGCTCAGCCACGGCTCCAGCCCTTAGCCATTGATCATTTTAATCAATGCATAAAAAGCATTTGGCAAATTTCAACATTAGTTCATGATAAAAAGAAAAATTCCCAGCAAAGTAGAAACAAAAGAGAACACCTACAATCTGAATAAAAACAACTACAAAACAAACAAACAGCTAATGCAGAAATCAAGGCAGGGATGTCCTGTTTTTAACCACTTTTACTTAAATTTGTACTGATGGTTCTGGCCATTGCGGTAAAACAGAAAAAGAAATTAAAAGCATATAAGTTGAAAACAAAGATGTAAAACCGTGCAGGAGATGTGACTTTGTACAGAGAACACTCTAGAGAAACCACAAGAGAATTTCCAGAACAAATATATGAATTTAGCAAGGTCATAGGATGCACAAAAATTAACTTTTTTTTATTTAAACTAACAACTTAGAAATGAAAAATTTTAAATAGTTCCATTTACAAGAGCATTGATTAACCTTAATAAAACATGTATACCACGTGTACACTGAAAATTATAAAACTTTGCAAAGGACAATCAAAGAAGCTCTTAGTATATGGAGAGAGAGCACAAGTTAATTGACTGGAAAATTCAATATCAATAAGATGGCAATTTTCTCCAAATTAATTTTTAAATTCTGTGCAATTGCAATTAAAATCATAGCATTTTTTTGAACAAACCAAAAAACTAAATTGAAATTTTATATGGAAAGGAAAGGACCCAGAGTTGAAAGTTTCAACGAAGGTATGGTTGGAGGATTTACACTGCTTCTTACAAATCTACAGTGATCAAAAGAGTGCAGTATTAACATAAGGAAGAACATAAGAGTTCAGTGGAACAGAATAGAAACTCCAAAAATAAACCAAATCTTATAGGGCCAAGTAATTTTCAACAAAGATGCCCCGGTTATTCAATGGGAGAAAAATAGCCTTTCCCCCAAATGGGCCTGGGACAACTGTATCTTTATGGAAAAAGTGAACTTGACTATTAACTCACACCATACTACAAAATTAACTAGATAGAATAAGAATGAAACAGAAGTTAAAACTCTTAAACCTATAAAAGAAAATACAGGAGAAAATCTTTGTGGCATTAGATTGGACAAAGATTTCTTAAACAGGATACAAAAATCCAGACTCTGTATAAGAAAAATTAGAAAACGGACTTCACAATTTTAGAACTCTGGCATTAGATTGGACAAAGATTTCTTAAACAGGATACAAAAATCCAGACTCTGTATAAGAAAAATTAGAAAACGGACTTCACAATTTTAGAACTCTTGCCATTCAGAATACCACTAGGAAAACAAAAACCAAGTCACAGACTATGAGAAAACATTTGCTATGTTTGTATATAAAACAAAGCTTTCTATCCAGAATATATACAGGATTCTTACAAATAAAAAAAAAAAAAGCAACCCGATAAGACATGAGCAGAAGATGTGAACCAAGATTTCACAAAAGTAAATACATAGCCAATAAACACATAAAGAAATACTATCATTAGCCATCAGGGAAATGCATATTAAAACAACACTATACAATTGCCAGAATGAATAAAGGTAAAAAGACAGGAGCAAGTGTTGATGAGGATGTAAAGCAACTAGAACCTTCATTCTTCATTCACTGGAATCCAAAATGGTACCGCCATGTTGGAAAACATAGCATTATCTTTTAAACTAGACATACGCTTATTGTATGACCTGCTAGTCAACTCCTTGGTATTTAACAAAGAGAATTGAGAATATAGCCCCACAATGAACACTCACCAGAATGTTATTCATCTTAGCTCCAAACAAGAAACAATTAAAATGCTCATACTGATGAACGGATGAACAAATTATGGTCCATCGAGACCACAGACCACTACTCAGCAATAAAATGAAATGAACTACTCAAACATACCACTGTTTAAATGGATCTCAAAAACATCTCTAAACGAAAGTGAAACGTTTTAAAAGGATAACATAATGTATGCTCCTATTAATATTATATTCTAAAAAAGGAAGAAGCGGATCAGAGGTGGCGTGGAGGCTGGGGTCAGGGTTGAGCACTGAGTGAACTCCCCAGGGTGATGAGACTATTCTAAACCTTGATTGTGGTAACTGACTTGACTGGGGATAATTATCAAAATTCATCAAGCTTAAATAAAAAACGAGTGCTTTTCGCTGTATATAAATTATGCTTCAATAAAGCATACAAAAAGATGTTCCACTCCTAGGCACCAACTACCAAATGTGAGCATAAGCAAGTTAGTTACCTATCAGACAAATGAAATCCCTAGGTCTTCTGTGTTTATTTTGACTTCTCCATAGGCAGTTTAAGAGTAGATAACAGGGGGCTGGAAATGGTGGCTCAGCAGTTGGAGTGCTTGCCTGGCATGTGTGAGGACCCAGGTTCGAACCCCACATATACAACGAGGTGTCAGAGAAACAAAAGTCAGATGGAAAAATAAATAAAATTGATATAAAATCCCCTCTATCTTTCTCTCACACACTCTTTCTATCTTAGAAAATCAGAGAGAGGGAAAGAAGATAACAGAAACCAAAACTGTGCACACAGTTCCTTAAAACATGAAAGACATCCAATAGCAAACAGAGGCATTTCCGAGTCATGTTAGAAATACTTGACACTGGTCAACTCGTCATTTAATAACAGGCTATGATGTGTGTCTGTCTGAAACTTTTCCCTGTTCCAACATCTTTCTTTTAGCGGCTGTTTCATGAAGTGCCATGTCAGTGACCACTCCAGCTCCCAGGGACCTATTGTTCTCAACAGCTTAAACAAGCTGTGGTGGACACAGCGATGGCCCCTAAGTTAGCCATGTTCTAATCCCCAGAACCTGGAGATACGCTGCTTTATTTAGGGAAAGCCAGTTTGCACATAGAATTAGGTTAAAGATCCTGCCAGAAGGAGATCATGCTTGTGATCCAGGCAGGTCCAACATCAGCACAAGGTTCTAAGAAAAAGGAAATATCAGGATTGGGGGGCCAAAAAAAGAGAGCAGAGGACAGGAAAGGGAAGAGATTTCAAGACACCACACTGCTGGCTTTGAAAATGGGAGAAGGGGCCAGGATCTCAAGAATCTGGACGTGGCAAGGAAACAGGTTTTCCCCTAACGCCGCCACGAAGAATATAATCCTGCTGACACCCTGATTTTAGTGCAGTGGGACTTCTGATCTACAACACTATCAGATAACCAATTAGCACTGTTTGAAACCAGAGAGGTCATACTGATTTGTTACAGCAGCGACGGGAAACTAATACACACGACTTCACGCAACTAGAGCTGACTGAACAACTCCTGTCACGCCAGGCGTTATCAGGGCTCCAAGATAAACAACCTCAAAGTCCTCACGCTTGATTCAGGGACAAGACAACCACCCAAAAACAGTGCCACATCTAGGATGTAACAAATACACTAGAGAGAGGAAGTATTACGGAAAACTCAAGAGGACGGAGATGAGCATTGGTTAGAGGAAGTCAAGGACAACTTCACAAGAGGAAAAAGGCATCGGACTCTTTTAGGAAGAAGCAGATTGACAGGTGAAGGTGGTGGCTGACATCAGCAAAACTGTGGAGCTGACAGAATGTGCATGCTCTTCTACATTGGGAAAGGAGAGAGACATGGCCATCAGAAAAAACATCTATTGCACCCATCCAGACAGGAAGCAATCAGGCTGAACTAGGGAGGGAGAGTGAAAGAGAGGAACTGAGCAATGAAACCTGCTATACTCCAGATAAAGCAAGAAATGAGTCAGAGGCAGGAATCGGCAGGATCCAGGAAGGCAGGACAGTCTGGAGAACACACGAGTCCCTCCGACTGGCCCTCTGGCCTTTGTGTGCTCCTGTAGTGTGCTGGGGGCCTCCTGGCAGGAACCATGTCTTCTTCCACCTTCTATTCTCACAGAGCTTTGTGCACGGCAGACATAAGCCTTGTGTTGACTGGCCAAGTGGCAGCTGTGGTCACAGTCAGCTCAGCGAACAGCAGTGTCCTGGCCAACGGAAGAGGAAATCCTAACTCTCACCACCCAAGGGACTCTTCCAGAATGTTATGGGGACAGGCTAGTTTCCCCGCCCTTGCCACAGGATTTAGGTTTGTCTGTCTGTCTACCTTTCCTTTTTAAAAGAGCCAGCTTACACATAACTAAACAGCATGAGAGGGGCTGGAGCAGTGGCTCAGCAATTACGCGCTTGCCTGGCATGTGCAAGGATGCGGGTTCGAACCCCAGCACCACAGACACAACGAAGTGTTGGAGCAATGAAGGTCACATGAAAAAAATAAATAAAATTGATTCTCATCTCTCCTCTCTCTCTCACTGTCCCTCTCTCTTTAAAAAATACATAAATAAAAGGCATGAGAACCCAGCACGCCTAGCATCCCCTCCACCAAAACTGCACGCTCAAAGTTAAAATCCCCCAGGGCCTCACCCACTGGTCCCTTGATTCTATGCATTCCCTGTCTAGTCCACGCCATGAAGTTGGGCAGAGGTGGGGACCAGATGTGGCCTGACCATCTCAACTGTGGCTGTTATGTTCCAAAGAGAGACTGAAATGCTTTCTACTCTTGTTCTTTTTTTTTTTGAAGGAGAGAATGACAGTGAGAGAGAATCAATTTTTATTGAGTTTTTCACGTGGCTTTCGTTGCTCTGACACTTAGTTGTGTACGTGGGTGCTGGGATTTGAACCTGTGTACTTGTGCATGCCAGGCAAGCACCGTAACCGCCCAGTCACCGCTCCAGCCCTCTACTCTTGTTCTTGAAGGCTTCCTGTTGTAAGACGTGTGCCTCCAGACGGCAGAGGAAAACAAGCAAAGCACCGCATTCGTTCAGGTTCAAGTGTAATTAACATTTCTGCTTACAATACAAAAGTTTTTATTTACAGGGTGCTTTAACCACAGGTTTCACTAAAAATTTTACCAGCTTTCTGAAAATAAAATTTGGAGATGCAGAGCACCACCAAGAAGCCCAAACACCAAACATACCCAGGTTGCGCAGAGAGCTAATTACCCTCTAATTTAAAAAGTGTTGATGTATTCATGTGGATGCCACGTTAAAGAAAGAGAGAGGGTTACAGGGAAGTGCAGATATGAACTGCCTTGAAACACTAGTCTGTAAAATATAAAGAGATGGCAAAATATAAAACCACCAGCAGTGACAGCAGCAGAAATGGCTACCAATAGTTCCCAGGAAGCTCCAGAAGGCAGCAGCTCAGCATGCTAAGACACACACCTGAAGATTGTTCCAGGGAGTTTAAAGGAACGCAAACAGGAAGGCAGCTGCTTCCTGGCCAAATTTTTTTTTCTTTTAAGATAGAGGGACAGTGAGAAATAATCAATCTAATTTTTCATGTGGCTTTTGTTGCTCAAACACTTCGTTGTGGACATGGTGCTGGGGTTCGAACCCGCGTCCTTGCGCATGCCAGGCATGCGCCACAACCGCTGAGCCACCGCTCCAGCTTCAATTTAAATGCACCTTGAAACTGCATTTTATACTCATGCAGTTTATGGGATACCATTCAACAATAAAATTAATGTTTAAGTGAAACCCAAATATTGAAAACTGAATTTGTGAGAGGACTTGTGGAAAATGCAAAGGTTTTTGTGAAGAAGATGGAAAACTGAGATCATAAGCTATACACAAATTCTTTAATTTACTTCTATTTTCTTCAGCAGTAAACCCTACACGCCCAAGATGCTAGTTTCAATGGGTTTTTGGTTTTGGGGTTTTTTTTTTTTTTTTTTTTGCTTTTTTGTTCTTTTAAAATAAGTAGGGGAGTTAAATAGTCAAAAGTTTGATTACAGTTGAGGACTGAAAATATATCGAAGTGATTGGATTATTAGTCTGAAAAAAATCAGTTGTAGGGGTTGGAGTGGTGGCTCGATGGTGGCAGTGCTTGCCCAGCATGCGCAGGTACACGGGTTCAAACCCCAGCACCCACGTACGCAACTAAGAGTCAGAGCAACGAAAGCCATGTGAAAAACTCAATAAAAATTGATTCTGTCTCTCATTGTCCTTCCCTCTTTAAAAACAATGATTCTGTCTCTCACTGTCCTTCTCTCTTACAAAAAAGAATCAGTTGTAGCATGAAAAAAATCTCTCTTTGTGCCGTTTAATATACCCTGTGCATTCAGGCAAGAGCCCTATCCACCCACGTTAGCCTGGAGTCTACCCCTAGAACAACTAGAGCTGTGAGGGGCAGGGACACGATCTGTCTTGTTCCCTTATCCTCTGACACATAGTAGGAGTTTGCAAAATATGATAGATTAATGAATGGAGGACAAGGTGGGAATAGACAGATGTTTTCCAACCAGGATCAGGAGACATAGGGGCACAGCTGGAGTTTCACTCTGAATGGCTGTGCTTTGTTCTACCTCAGCCCTGAGTCTCCAGCCCCAGGTCAAGAGCTCCTCCTACAGCCCCTGCCCAGGAGGGGTCTGCTCGCCCAGTCTGGGGGCCTAAAGAGCCAAGAAGCCAGGTATGCTATTGTACAGCAGGAACACGAAGCTGGTGGGAGGGCTTATGCCCTAGGGGATAGAAATCTAAAATATTTTATAAGCACTACGGCTATTAAAAATTATTACCCAGATGAATAGGGTTCTGTCCTGCCAAGTCTGAGGTGGTGGATTCTTTTCTTTGTATTTAAAACCACAGACAAGATGATAAATATCAAAAGTCTGGGGGTGAGATTAGGCTAATTACCAAGGTCATCTAGTTGCCTGGATGGTTTAAGTCCTTAGGCAAAGATCTCCCTTCCTATGCCTATTCCTTCCCCCAGCCCTTCACATTTCTTCAGCAAACAACAGAAGAGAGGGATTCAAACTGTGCCAGTTTCTCTCCCCACACCCCCACCCCAATTTCATAGTCCCTGCAGTGATAGTTCAGTTTAACCTGTTTAGAAATAAATTCAGACCACCAAATCAGTAACTGGCAGATCGGCTTTACAGTCATCAATTCAATGCCATATTTAGTCCAGATAGAAAGTGACAGCAAAAGCTTCAGACGCAAATTTAAATTGATAGGCACGTACTCCTCAGAGGGAGCAAGACGTTATAACCCCAGGGTCTGCTGCCTTGGTGGCCCTACCCTACCCCCCTTTTTAACACTGGAATTAAAAAGTGTGAGCCCTGGAGCTGGAGCGGTGGCTCAGCAGTGTAGCACTTGCCCGGCATACATGAGGACCCAGGTTCAATCCCCAGCACCACAAGCATACCTAAGTGGAGGAAAAAATTTTTTCTAGATGAAAAAATTAAATTATCTCTTTCTCTAAAAAAAAAAAAAAAAGAATATGATCCCTCCCACCCCATGTCTTCTAGGCCATTTACAACCCCAGGTCTGATTCACTGCCTCTACTGAGCATCATCCCAGTCCCCTGCCCTTGTTCCTACCTCTCAGAACCTGTCACCTGACCTGCATGTGGACCTTGCTCTGTATTCTCCTAAGTGATGCCAGCACAAGACAGGCCATGGGCAAGACAGGCAATGGGGGGCAGCATCACAGCCTGGAACACCAAACACGTTACGTGGCAAAGGAAGGTCCTTTCCAAAGGTCCTCCAGACTCTCCCAGGAGCAGAGGCAGGCCAGAGAGCCTGTCCTCCTATGCAGCGCTGCACCTCTCCAAGGCATCCTCTCTCCATCCCCCCTTCACCCCCAGACGATCTCAAGCTGTTGGCACAGCTCCAGAGTTCTCCAAGCAGAGGCCCAACT
Organism: Aplodontia rufa; assembly: GCA_004027875.1. Taxonomy (NCBI): domain Eukaryota; kingdom Metazoa; phylum Chordata; class Mammalia; order Rodentia; family Aplodontiidae; genus Aplodontia; species Aplodontia rufa. Next base: position 79,380 of record PVKS010006081.1, read on the forward strand.
CCAGACTATGACTCCTACTGACGAAGGTCCGGCAAGGTTCCGGCCCAAAGTGAAGATCTCTACGTACCAGGAATTCCACCTTTCCCCTAACTTGGACAGTAACCTTTTCTCTTCCTGTTAGACAGCCCTTCTCCATTATGGTGAAATTATAAAGTATTAGGCGATAAGATGGACACTTTAAATAGGACAGCCACACAGCAATCTCAGTATTTAATAGTCTTTGCAATTGCAATGAGGGAACATCAAACAGATGGTCTGATCCTAAACTGGAACTGGTGCTATCCAGTGTCCTTTGTGACCTGCACTGACATGCCAATAACCCCAGGACGGGGCTGGCTGTGAGCCCGAGGCAGGCCCCCCAGTTGAGAAATGATAACTTCATGCTCTTACAATGCAGGAGCGCTGGGTCAATGGACCAGGCCTGCAGGTGGCACAGTGTGGCCGGTGGATGAAATTAATGAGACCTACTACGTTAGGGAGGAGCTAAACTCTACTCTAAATCCAAACTCTTGGCTTGGAAACCCTATGAACAAAGTTCCTTCTGAATGAAGATCTACTGCCCAGGATCGCCTGGGCCTCCATGACTATAAATTATCGATTTCTGTCTATGCCGCTCACCAAATGCCACACCGGCCATTCTTACATACCCTCCTCTTCCTTCCAACTCAACTACTAGCTTCCAGAGATCAGGAGTCCCTGTTCCCCTGTCTGGGGGTTCCACTCTGGGCCCTGGCAGGGTCCATGCACATCATCCATGTTGCCAAACTTTAATTAAGAACCTGTGTTTTTTATAGTAAAGGAATGAGAACTCTAACTCCAGTCGGCATGGGCTGGTGGAGCCCTCGCCGTGAGCCAGCAGATGCTGCCCTGGTGGCTTCCCTCCTCTGGATCACGTGGAGATTATTCTTGGGTCAATCTGCTCTCACTGCAGCTAGAAATTCCATTCATTTTGGCCAGGATAATTCTGGACTCACGCTGGAAGGATACGGTGCCCAAGAACATGCGACGCTGCCAGAATCGGGCTCCTCCCTGTCCAAAATCTTAGAACACTCTAAAACCATATCAACTACTTCAGAGGCTAATCCAACACTGTCCCCTAAACCGCCACGGGACTCAGCCAAAGCTAAAGAGCAGGGAGACATCTTTTAGATTCCAATGTTGTTTTTCTGCTGGGAGAAAAACAGAGGGAGACGTGTTCCTTCTCAATTTTAAAAGTCTGCAGCTACACGCTGCATTTCAGCCTAGCTGTATTGATTTTTTTTCTTTCCTCCTCCTCTTCCTCCTCCTCCTCCCCCTCCTCTTCCCTCTATTCCTCCTCCCCCTCCTCTTCCC